>CAUJRU010001622.1:0-129965 GCA_963277665.1 Viscum album
TTTAATTTATAATTCATTGTATGAGGAATTAAATAGACATGAAATTTGGATTGGGCATGGATATAGATATCATATCGATGTGTCAACATATCTCATGATAAAAATCAGTTGACTAATATTATTAAATGGGTTTTGGTATATGATTACGTATTTATTAACCTGTATTAGAAGAAATATTTGATATTAAATATATCATTATGTTTCAGATCATGCCACCTAATGATATTAATTTCCTTCATTGAGAATTCAATTATTATTACTGTTGATATTATCCCATTGGTTTTATCTGTGGATTCATTTCTTGCACATGTTATTTATAAAATGTCATGTGTTTTCAGTTATCTACCTTGACATATTGATTATGCCTTATTTAATAAGGATGGATTGTACTGTACATATCCCTTAATAAGTGTATGAGATCACTACTATTTTGTTTCCATTCCCCTTGATATGAATAAGGAGACATTGAATGATTTAAAATATAAGGAATATCAAATATCATTATGTTTTTTATTTTATATTTTCAAATTTATTGTGAAATTAAAGTATTTATCTAGTTTACAATGATAATGATACTATTCGGTCCTCTAGGATGTGATTTTTTATATCAAATACCAATGTGATATTTTGACCAACACCTCTGGGCAACAAGGGTGGGGATATTTACAATATTAATATTACGTTAATTTAATTATGTTAATGTTAAAATATTATAATATATTTTTAATATATATATATGTGTGTTAGTGAGTGGGCATGTGTGTTTGTGTGTGTGTATCATATCCCCCTCTTTTTAATATATCCCTTTAATAGTTATTATTAGTAGCATATGTGGAAATTATTGTTAGGTCCACAAGGCTAGATACCTTGATGGGGGGGGTGATTCAGGGTATGACTAATTTAAAATTGAAGCCCGTTCTGATCTTGTTTCATTGTTACGCAAAACACTCTTCTCTCTTTTCCTATTGCACAATATTAACAGAAAGTAAAGCTAGCAGAGGACACATCAATTTTACTTGGTTCACCGCTAAGGGCTACGTACAAGGAGCATACGCCGACAGGTTGCCGGTCGTACCAAATTCCACTAAACTTCACTAGCTGTGGATTACAATGTTCGGGATAGATCACTTCTATGCCCAGGCTCACTGCCTATACAAAGTTTAGGGTGAGCTCACTGCTTTCCCAAGGGTCACTCCATGTTTCTCTCTCTCTGGCTCACTGCCGGTGGAGAGGATCACCTTCTTCCTCTTCCTAGGCTCACTACTCTTGGAAGGGAATCCAATCACAGTTTATAGACCTGTAGGTCTCTTCATTTGCATGAAATAATGCATCTTCAACTGTTCATAGATGCTCTGTTGAAGTCCAACTTTCATCCACTGATGAATAGCACTTTGCCTCTGACCACTGGGAAACTACCTTTGGAAAGTACCTCCGCAAAGAACCCTACTTCGCGAAGCTTCCAATTCAGTGAAGCTCAAACAAGCCTTCGCGAAGCTCCTGCCTTTTCTCAAAGCTCTCTCGCAAATCTCTCTCGCGAAGAACTCCCACGAAGCTCAACTCGTTTCAAAGCAACTTCTCTCGCGAAGCTCACTGAGCCAACGTAGAGCACACAACTTTCGCGGAGCTACAATAGCCGCCGCGAAGGTCCTCTTTCGCGAAGCACACTGGCTCCGTGAACTACCTTCGCAAAACGAGAGCAAATGATCTTCTCTGAAAATTCTCTCTTCTTCTCTCGAGGGGGTCGGCCTCTATTTATAGGCGATTCCACTGACCCTCGTCCCTTCCACGCGAAGTCAACACCACGTCATCTCAAATTGCGAAGCTCCAAAGATTCCGCCGGAATTCTGTCCAAATCGTGAAGCACCACAACACTTTTCCATTCGCGAAGCTTGACGTAGTCACGAAGAATCACCATCAACATACCTTCGCGACTTCGCCGCGAAGCTCCCTCGCGAAACCCTTCACCTTCGCGATGCGCTTCAGCCTCTGTCGTTCGCGAAGCTTGATGTAATCACGAAGACTCACCGCCTCCATTCTTCTGGTCTTCACGATTTCCAAACCATGAATCCTATCTCCATGAAATTCATGCCTTTTCCATATTAAATTATGATCTTAATGGAAATCCTTGAACTGCTCTTTTTTACCGCCTCTAGATCGTCCTTTCCTTTGTCATATTTCTTTGTCAACAAGGATTGTCAACAAATTCTCGGGAACTCGACAAATATCCATGAAAACCTACTTTGTCAACAAACACAATCAACCCAAAAATACTGCAATGTTACCTTGAGGTATTTTTGCCCAACAATCTCCCACTTTGGTTTTGTTGACAACTCTTCACAACTCTGCCCAGAAAGATTTTCTGCACTATGATACCTCACTGAGTCATCTTCCAGTCACTACCACCATCCGCCTCTTGCGATTCTGATAGCGTTCAAGGATTCTCATAACATGTACTCTAAGCCCACATGAGCAATGCTCGGCGTGAGAAACAAGAGTAGTATGAAAAGTTCATCAATGAATCAATTCATGTCAGACCCCAATTGTCGATTCAACCCTGATACAAATTCTTAAATTGATACCAATTGTTGAACCACACTGATACCAATTGGTGAATTCTTAAGTTGATACCAATTGTTGATAGCTGGACACCGTCTCACACCATTCCAACCCCACTGTTCTTCTTTTATCACGATCCTCAGCTGTCGTGATTTCTTTGCTTTGATCGATCACTTCTAGCATTGTCAGATTTAAAAATCTCCCCCTTTCTCATTTCTCCCCCTATCTGGATGCACCACTGGTCAGCTTCTCCCCGTATCTGTCATGATTTATCAAATCTCCACACTGTCTCCCCCTTGAACAAACACTATTTTCTCCCCCTTTGACAACGAACCTAAAGGTCACTCCTTTGCAGTCTGTAATAGATTATAGAACATATCATCACATTAGGGAAAAACACATCATACCTCAGGGAAAGGGGGTGAAGGGTCCCACATCCACACTATTTCAAGTGCGGGGAATCGACTAAACTCCCAGAGCCAGTCGATGCCTCTCAAAAGCTTCCTTGGGTAAGGCCTTTGTCAGAATGTCTGCAACCTGTAGCTCTGTAGGCACGTACTCCAACTTCATGATTCCCTGCTCAACCTTCTCCTTGAAAAAATGATACTTAATCTCAATGTTCTTTGTCCTTGAATGATGGATGGGATTTTTGCAAATATTTATAGCACTTGAGTTGTCGCACAAGATTCCGATTGGAGACTACACTTCAACACCCATATCTTCAAGCTGCTGCTTCATCCACAATAACTGTGTGCATGCTTGAGTGGCCGCAATATACTCAGCTTCTGCGGTGCTCAATGAAATGCAATCTTGATTCTTGCTTAGCCATGAAATACACAATCCACCATGATAGAAAGCACCACCTGACATTGATTTCCTATCATCCGCTGAACCGGCCCAGTCTGCATCAGTATAACCCAATAAGTCTGTCTGGGATTTATCAGTATATGTTAATCCGAAATCCACTGTGCCCTGGATATACCGAAGTATTCTTTTCACTGCAAGCATGTGGCTTTCCTTAGGATTACTCTGATATCTAGCTGCTTGGAATGTGGAAAAAACAATATCATGCCTTGTTGCAGTCAAGTACAACAAACTTCCAATAATTTTCCTGTATTCTGTGATATTAACTGCCTTCCCATCTGCATCTTTCGATAATTTCATCCGGGTGGCAACCAAAGTCTTCATCTCCTTAGAATTATCCATTCCAAACTTTCTTAAAACCTCCTTCGCATATTTGGATTGAGAAATAAAAGTTCCATTCCTTCCTTGTGTCACCTTTAGACCAAGGAAAAACGTTAGCTCTCCAATCATTGACATTTCAAACTCATTTTTCATGAATTCGGAAAACTGTCTGCACTG
The DNA here is from genome assembly GCA_963277665.1 of Viscum album. Classification (NCBI taxonomy): domain Eukaryota; kingdom Viridiplantae; phylum Streptophyta; class Magnoliopsida; order Santalales; family Viscaceae; genus Viscum; species Viscum album. Next base: position 3,919 of record CAUJRU010001622.1, read on the forward strand.
AGCTTCATCTGATCCCCCAAAGATTATGTCATTGACATACACTAGCACCATCATCCTTTGATTACTGTCGTTGCTGAAATAAAGATTGTAATCAACTCCTCCATGATGGAAACAAAGCTTCTTCAAGTACTGATCAAGCCTTGAGTACTATACCCTTGGTGCTTGTTTCAGCCCATACAACGCCTTCTTCAGCCTGTAAACTTTGTTCTCATCCTCATGAATGAAAAAACCATATGGCTGCTAAATATACACCTCCTCTTCTAGAACACCATTCAAGAATGCAGATTTGACAACCATCTGGAACACATTGAACTTCCTTTGCACTGTGATGGCTAGGAATAATCTTATTGTCTCTAGCCTTGCAACTGGTGCAAATGTCTCATCAACATCTATCCCCTCAATTTGGGAGTACCCCTTGCACACTAGACGTGCTTTGTTCCGAATCATTGTGCCATATTCATTCATCTAGTTGCGATAGACCCATTTAGTCCCGATGACATTCTTGTCTGCTGGCCTCGAAAAAATCTCCCATGTCTGGTTCTTCTCAATCTGATCAAGTTCTTCGTTCATAGCCTGAACCCAGTTTTCATCTTCAGCTACATCGGAAAAACATTTCGGCTCCACCTGAGATAAAAACGATGTCTGCGGTAATGACTTCATTCTTCGAGTCTGAACTAGAGCTGTCTGATCACCAATGATATTTTGCCTATCAATTTCAGCTCGACTCTTTGGCTTCCTTGCAGATACAGACTTGACACTTTCTTGTTCATCATCAGTATCTTCTTCTGAGTCAACCTCTTCCACTTCTACTCCCCCTATGTTTCTTACCTCATCATCACTTTCATCCAGAAACTGTTCACTGGGTCGTTGAGTAGCCTGTTCATTTTCGACTATAGTGACATCATTGCTCTCAACAACTTTTCCCAGCCTCTTGTTGAAGCATTTATATGCTTTGCTTTTCCCTGAATAGCCAAGGAATATCCCTTCATCTCCTCATGCCTCAAACTTCCTATGATGTTCTTTGTTTAGAATGAAACACTTACTTCCAAAGATTTGAAAGTATTTCAACGTTGGCTTCTTTTTGTACCACAGTTCATATGGAGTCTTCCCTTGCTTCGGACATAACAGGGACCTGTTTGAAACATAGACCGATGTCAAAACTGCTTCCTTCCAAAATTTCTCTGGTAGGTCCTTATCGATAAGCATTGTTCTGGCCATGTTGTTGATGATCCAATTTCTCTTTTCAACCACTCCATTCTGTTGGGGAGTTCTTAATGATGAAACTTGATGCCTTATCCCATGTTTCTCGAGATAGTTTTCAACCTGACTGTTTGTAAATTCAGTACCGTTATCAGTACGAAACTTCAAAATTTTCTGCCCAAGCATCTTTTCTGATTCCCTCCTGTACTGCTTTATGCAACTGAACACCTCTGTCTTATGGGTAATGATGAATACCTAGGCCATTCTTCTATAGTCATCAATGAAAAGAACATAGTACCTTTTCCCATCTACAGCTCGTGTTGAGATAAGTCCATATACATCAGCATGCACCAATTCGAGCACTCGAGTTGCCTTTTGTTCCTTTGGCCTGTATGACTTCCTGATGATCTTCCCTTGTTGACAAGCATCACACGTATGAGTGCGATCACGTGATAGTTTGGGAAGGTCTCTAGCAGCATCACACTTTACTAGATCTTCCATATATGGTTGACATAGATGACCAAGTCACCTATGCCACATCTGATTTTCTTCTTCTCTGGATAAAAGGCATGAATCTTCTCCCCACCTACCAGGTAAAGATTCTCCTTTGTTCGTTTTCCCTTAAGAATGACTATTACATCTTTTCCTTTAACAATACCCATCTTCTTGGTAAATAGGATAGAGTGCCCAGAGTCACATAGTTGACTGACGCTAAGCAAATTATGACTGAGACCCTCTACCACCAAGACCTCAGCATGTCTCATTTCTTTGCCCCCAAACTTGGCTTTTCCTGAGGCAAAAATCTTCAGGCCTTCATCATTTCCAAATTTGACAACTCCTTCTTTGTCATATTTTATGCATGTAACCAGATCCTTATTACCCGTCATGTGGGATGTGCAACCACTGTCAAGGATCCAAACACCAGAATGATCTGATTCTTTAAGGGCAATTTCAGCAACTACAACCTTCTCAGTTTTCTTCTTCCTGGTCCATACTTTTTCTTTCATACTAGGCATGGATTGAGGCTTCTGTTCTTTCTCAGAGTATGATGGACCAGCTTCATCTTGCAAAACTGCAAATTTGTTCTGAACTTTTAACTCACTTGTCAGTTTACTGATCTTCTGCTTATGAACATTTTGATTCTGCTTTGGAACATTTTTCTGAATGGTCGGAGTGTAGTACCTAGCCATGTTTCCAAATCCTCCGCACCAAAAACAGTGTCCTTCAAAAAATGTTCTGGAAAACCGTTCTCTCTTTGGTTGCCATCTCTGTTCTTGTTCCCTTCGATATCTTTTGGCTATGGAACACACATACTGTGAATGTACCATCTTTCCACAACAATAACACCTGATATAAGGTGCATTCCTTCATGTTACTTCAGCACTACGAGTTTCCCCTTTGGATCTCTGAGTATTCTGATTCTGCTTTGTGCTCAAATCCACTTCCAATCTCAGGACAGGTGCTTGCGGTCTAACTTCAACTGCCACATATTTTTGTTTCTGATTAAGCCATGAATCAGCCTTAACTTCTGAGTTCAATTGCTGCTTCTTTCCTGCTGAACTACTAGGCTCTTCTTTCTTCTTTACAGTCTTCGAAATGGCCTGATTTCCCAAGAATGTGTTGGGATTCAAAGGTTTTTCCCGGTCATTAGCTTTTCTCCGTAGACCGACAACTTCCTCTTCAAGCTCTTCAATACGCTTGACGTGATCTTTCACTTTTCGACTCAAGCAATCGATGTCCCTTTTCTGCTCTTCAATCTTGAGCTTATGCTCATCAAACTTTTCTATGCACTCTGGCCTGGAAGACTCAAGATTTTCAATTTCTTTCTCAAGCTCAGACTTCTCTTCTTCTTGTTGTTGCATGTAGAGTTTGACATCACGTACTATCTTGTTAGCTTTCATTGTTTTTGCTCGCCAAACAACTATCTCTTCAAGAGATGATTCTAATTCAGCTTCCATGTCAACTCTCCCTTCAATTTCTTCTTCTTCTTCATCAGTTTCGGTTTCTTTCTTTTCTAGAGCACTACTGGAAACAGCCACCATCGCATTTTGTCCACGATCTTTGTAGTTTTCTATCTCTTCAACTTCTTCACCCTCAAACTCAGCTGAACTGTCTATTTCTTGGGAAAGAATATTCTTATTCATAAAGAAATTTCTCTTGAACTGCTTCTTCCCTTTCACATAGGCTGAAGATTTTTTCATGGGAATCTCAACTTCATCTTCATCGCTTTCTTCTTGAAACTTTTTGGGGCATCTTGCAGCAAGATGACCAACCTTTCCGCATCGGAAGCATGCTAGTGGAAGTTTCCCTTTAAACTTTCCTTTTCCTCTTTGTAGATTTGAAGAAAGGAACGAAATCACCTCATCTGACTCTTCTTCCTCTTGAGAATCTTCAATAGTGAGCCTCTTCATGGCCTTAAATGCCACCTATTTGTATTTCCCCTTTTCCACAGCATCGTTGTCATCATTTCTCATTTCATATGCAACAAGAGTGTTGTGTAGGTTATCCAATGTCAGCTCTTTCGGATCTTTATCTTCCAAAATAGAGACTTTCGGATTGAACCGAGGTGGAAGCTTTCTCAAGATGCGCTTTACGATTTTAATGTCTTCGATAATTTCTCCAAGACCCCACATGTCTTCTACCACAACATTTACCCTGTCAAAGAATGCATCAACAGACTCATTCGGGTTCATTCTGAGATCTTCATATTTGTTCCACAACACTTGCATCTTTGCCTCTATGACTTTTGTATCCCATTCATAAATATTCAAACACTTTTCCCACATGGCATGTGACGTTTTGCATGACATCACCTTTGTATATATGGGATTAGAGAGGGCTCCCCCTAAGGCATTGATTGCTTTGGAATCAACATCCAACTCTCTGTGCTCAGCTTCTGATAATGCACCACTAGTAATATCAGCTGTGATACCATGCATAGCTGCTGAAAACACATCCATTCCAAAAGATCGGAAATAGTGTTGCATTCAATTATTCCATATCTAAAAATTACATCCGTCGAAGATCAGAATCCCTCTATGATTAGTGACCTCCATTTGAGAGAAGAACAACTGTCAACCTTCCCTCTGATACCAATTGTTAGGTCCACAAGGCTGAATACCCTGAGAGGGGGGGGGGGTGAATCAGGTTATGACTAATTTAAAATTGAAGCCCGTTCTAATCTTGATTCACTATTACGCAAAACACTATTCTCTCTTTTCCTATTCCACAATATAAACAGAAAGTAAAGCAAGCACATGACACATCAATTTTACTTGGTTCACCGCTAAGGGCTACGTCCAAGGAGCATACGCCGACAGGTTGCCGGTCGTACCAAATTCCACTAAAATTCACTAGCTGTGGATTACAATGTTCGGGCTAGATCACTTCTATGCCCAGGCTCACTGCCTATACAAAGTTTAGGGTCAGCTCACTACTTTCCCAAGGGTCACTCCATGTTTCTCTCTCTCTGGCTCACTGCCGGTGGAGAGGATCACCTTCTTCCTCTTCCTAAGCTCACTGCTCTTGGAAGGGAATCCAATCACAGTTTATAGACTTGTAGGTCTCTTCATTTGCATGAAATAATGCATCTTCAACTTTTGATAGATTCTCTGTTGAAGTCCAACTTTCATCCACTGATCAATAGCACTTTGCCTCTGACCACTGGGAAACTACCTTTGGAAAGTACCTCCGCAAAGAACACTACTTCGCGAAGCTTCCAATTCCGCGAAGCTCAAAAAAGCCATCGCGAAGCTCCTGTATTTTCTCAAAGCTCTCTCGCGAAGCTCTCTCGCGAAGAACTCCCATGAAGCTCAACTCGTTCTAAAGCAACTTATCTCGCAAAGCTCACTGAGCCAATGCAGAACACACAACTTTCGCGGAGCTACAATAGCCGCCACGAAGGTCCTCTTTCGTGAAGCACATTGGCTCTGCGAACTACCTTCGCAAAACGAGAGCAAATGATCTTCTCGTAAAATTCTCTCTTCTTCTCTCGAGGGGGTCGGCCTCTATTTATAGGCGATTCCACTGACCCTCGTCCCTTCAGCGCGAAGGCAATGCCACGTCATCTAAAATCGCGAAACTCCAAAGATTCCGCCGGAATTCTGTCCAAATCACGAAGCACCACAGCGCTTTTCCATTCGCGAAGTTTGACCTAGTCGCGAAAAATCACCGTCAACATACCTTCGCGGCTTCGCCGCGAAGCTCCCTCGCGAATCCCTTCACCTCCGCGATGCGCTTCAGCCTCTGTCGTTCGCGAAGCTTGTCATAATCGCGAAGACTCACCACCTCCATTCTTCTGGTGTTCGTGATTTCCAAACCATGAATCCTATCTCCGCGAAATTCATGCCTTTTCCATATTAAATTATGATCTTCATGGAAATCCTATTTTCGCGATGCTCACCAAAATCCAAATTTTGGACCCCAAAAATTTGGCAAACACTGGGAAACGGCGCCACCTTGAACTGCTCTTTTGTACCGCCTCCAGATCATCCTTTCCTTTGTCATCGTTCTTTGTCAACAAGGATTGTCAACAAATTTTCTGGAACTCGACAAATATCCATGAAAACCTACTTTGTCAACAAACACAATCAACCCAAAAATACTGCAATGTTACCTTGAGGGATTTTTTCCCAACAATTATCAATTATTATTTTTCATAACCTTTAAAGCCGGTTAGAATAGAATATATATATATATATATATATTATGATATAACAATCTAATTAACAAATAATTATAGAACATTTTTTATCTCTCCACCAATTTGAAAAAGTTTTGATTATAGTTAATTTTATGATCCATAATGACATTTCCAATTCATTACCTTCCACATACTTTAAAGATGGTTAGAATAAAACATGAATGTTTAATGATTATCATATTTTACATATAATTGATTAATAATAATTATTGGAATCCATTAAATTAAAATGAAAATTTTTTAATCAAAACAAAAATATCGCAAAACATTTTATCTTCAATTAAATTTAAATAAAAAATTTCCAAAGAATATGATTGATCATGAATAAAGTAAATATATGTCATAAACTTTAATATTAACGTTTTAATAATCATTTTTTGGTCATAAAAGAGGTGAAAATGAAACCTATTGTAAGGGGACCATCAAATGTTCCCATGTCTTTTGGGTTTACTCCCTCTTTTAGCAATAATTCCCTATAATTCTTATAAAATCTCTTCTAAATGTATTTTATTCCAATTTTTGTATTATTATTTTTTTGATACACATGTTTTTAGTTCATTGATATAAATTTACATCAATGAATCATGGATTATTATAATTGAATTTATTCTTGAAGCCTTTATATTAATATTAATATATATATTCTTATCCATTTCAAAAAATATTATCTTGTATTTATAAAGTTATCCCTTAAATAAAAATAATTAATTATTCCTTCTAATCGTTAGAATCTCTAACCTTATTAATACAAATATTCTTTATGAGATAATTAGAAAAACCATTTTAGTCTAATGGATTTATTCTATATTTATGAATGATATATATATTTCATTTTTATGTGTGATGTATGATTTTGTAATAGGTAACATAATGTATATCGTGAAATAATTACATGAATACATGATACATTTAGTATTACCCATAACATTATGTGGGGACATGATGAAATGATCTATGTACATAATGATTTAATGTATTATCTATAAGTCCTGGATTTTGTTAGGATGTTTCATTAATTTTTATATTATACATTCCTCACATTATTCATATAATTATTATAAATATGTTCCTATTCATATGATATGATGATGATTATTATACTCTCCTAAATACAAATGTAAATTATTATTTCAAGATCCTCTATATTATTCCTCTGTTTAATGAGATTTGAGCTCACTATTTATTTAGTGTATGTATTCAGGTGATAACATATACTAAATATAAAATAAATGAGTTTTGTAGGATTATTAAAAAGAACAAAAAATATTTTTTAATGTTTTATATGTAATTATTTTTTATGAACAAAATTCCCCTTAGAAAAGAAACCACATGATTTTTGGATTAGTAATATTTTGAATGTTTGCCTAAAAATGGTGTAATAATCATGTAATTACGGTATATATAACAATAAATGGTATCAAATCAAGGTTTAGTTAATTTTGAAATTATTTTAGTAAAATAAAACCTCTGATAAATATCATGATTCTGTAATGTAATATTATAGAATTAATATAATCATATAAATACATTGTTTATCCATGAATTATTACTATTATTTTGTTATAATCTTTTCTATTTTATATAATTGTGTAAAGAAATGGGAAGGAAAGATAGTAACCAATGTGATGGATAATTAAATTTCTATCTGAGTAATGATCTTATTTAAATGATGGATAGAGTAGAAAAACCATATAGTGGTATTTTACTATTTGTCACAAGTTAGGGGAAATATTAAAATATTTGTGGAATATCAATATTCACAAAAAGACTATTTATCTACCGGTACATTTATACTGTAATGGACAAAGAAATTTATTGGATCTTCTTATATATTTATTGTGAACAAATGCATATACTCTAAAAAACTATTTTCTATGATTCATTTTTTGATAGATATAAATTTACCCAAGGAATCTAGTGATTTTAAGAAGAAACTAATAAATTTAATACAATGATATGAAATAAAAATCTAAAAAATTATGTTGAAGTATTTAATTGGTAATAATTTATCCAAATATTTCATATCAATTATTTTTTTTAAAATCTTCATACAAATATAGAGTGGTAATTTCATATGCCCAATAAAAAGGAGAATGAATTTTTTTTAATATAAAATAATACTTTCACAATTCTTATAATTAGAGACATTTGTTTTGTTAACAATTATGAAAGATAGTGGTGTATCAATAAAAATTCAAAAATATCTAGCTATAAGAGACATTGGTATTTTGGAATAAGTGGTCTAGTGTGTTCTCAAAGTAGAGATGATGTTTGGAGAATGGGACAATGGATATAAAAATAAGAAAAAATGTATGAAGTTAAATTTTGGAAGATAAAATGAAAAAGGATATGGAGATAACAAAATAAAGCTACCCAAATGTGAAATATATGTACAGAATCACCTTTGAAACTACCACAATGGAATGATTTTGTGCTTCATATGTGGAAGAGAAGGTTATCAAACTCAATATTTATAAAGAGACACAAATTAGACCAAAAATATGTTCTATAATGTAGGGATCCAATTAATACACTATAGTAACCCAAGACTTTTACACATATTATTCTATGATTTTTCATATAAACATCCATTTATTAAAGACCAAAATTTTCATGTCATAATGTCTTTGTATGACAATGTTCATTAAATATGAAAAGTCTACTAAATAATGATATAGGTGATATTCCTTCTTATAGGGCTTCTTAATCCTTTCACTCCAAAAATTGTATAGGAGAACCAGGGGTAATACATAAAATAAATGGATGATCTAAAATTGATAGTAATCAAATAATCCTGATAAAAATATAATGTTTGAATCAGATGAATAACATGATTTGATAAAATATAAGGCCCGGATGTAATCACATGGTAGAATAACATAAATAACATGGTATCATATGATCATGTAAATATAGGAAATTTGGTAGAAGAATATAACATCACATAAACTCGAGTCAATATTTAATTTCTAGAAAATATCACATGGTGGATGAATTCCCATTTTTAGTAGGTTTAATATAAAATCCCATTTACAATGTCTCAAGAGAATACAGCTTTACTAAATTTGTTTGAGTGTTATCTGGGTGCACCCATTGTTACATGTTCTTCATTTTGTGTCCCAAAAAATGGAAATCAATCATAATGCATAAATATAAGAGTTTCCCTTGGAAATAAAATGGGTAGCATAATCTTGCCTTATTTCATAATCAAAGGAAACTTTTTAATGATGGTATTTGAGATATGAACATAATTCATGTGTGAACCCATTAATGTAATAGAGAATAATCTAGGTATATATTTGAGAGACATATATACATAATTTATATTAAATCCAAAACATCAATTTTTTTCTTTTTTGATGAAAATATCTTTAAAATATTAAATGAAATATTTATGGAGAAAAATTACCTTATCACTTAGAAAATTAATTTTAAAAACTAAAAAAATTATATAATATAAGAAAAAAATTTCATAAAAATAAATAATGGAATATTATAGTGTAATCTTCAAATAAATTAGTGGTCATGGTGATGAAAAATCGCATTCATGCTGAGTATGATAAAACAAAGAGTCCATTTCCTTTTTTGGTAAAAGAGAATAAGTTTCTTATTTGGAAAAGGATAAGAAGATTAATTTAAATTTTTTTTGTAAAAAGAAAATTTTAATTAAAAATAAATTTTAAATTTTATATGACAATAAAAAAAATAAAATTGTTTTTAGAAGTTAGATACATGGTTGAATTAGTATTTTTGACCAAAAATATGATTAATATTGGATTTTCTTAAAAACTGTTTGTCATCCATTTTAAAATCCAAAGAGAGGAATATATTTATATTACATGAAAAAAAATAAAAAACAGGTATGTGAGAATAAAATAATAGGGTTTTATTAGAAAATTGTCAAATAATATCTATAAATGGATATTCAAGTATAAATAATCATAAATAATGATGAGATGTAAAATAAACCCTTACTGGTTTTCTTGCATTTGAATCATAAACCTCATTGTTGAAATAACTTCAAATTATTCTTTAAATTCATTTAGGATAGAGATATTAATGATATAATATATCAATGGGACATTATATACAACTCATTAAATAATTAAGCGGTGAATATGGCATATGTCTAACCAAAACAAATGTGTGATTATAATTCAATATAATGATCTTATAAGTGACGTGAGAATTAATCATTTAAGTTATTGTATAGTCCAAATAAAACTACATATTAAAGAAGTCAAAATAATTAATAAAAAATAAATGGAAATCACACACATAATTTTGTAATATCAAAGAGAATGAATAATTGATTAAACTAAATGAAATAAATTAGGTAATAAAATTAATTAGCTTGAGTTCATCTCTTGTTGTGCATACATTAATTCCATAAATAATAAAAAGACGTTATTTATTTAAATTTTTAGTATAATTTTTCATATTTATTATCATTTTTATTTAAATTATTATAATGTTATTTATGTTTACTTAATTAATTATGTTCATGTTAGATGTTTTGTTGGTATTCAGTTAATGTGTATAAAATTACATTGGTAGGTTGAATAAAGTAAAAGAAGTTATTATTCCATCATCAACAATACACTTATTGTGAAATAATGATAATTTTTATAAGTAAATTATATTTTAAAAACATACTATGGATGTTGGATTTGAAAATTAAAATGTGACACAATCATGGATATGGTAGGCACATGTACCCAAGAGTAACGCTACCCCATTAAAATTTAACGATGGAATAAATTATAGTATTGTTTTATATTTCATGAATTATAATTATATCGTAAATATCATATTATGTTTTAATAAATTTACATATAACATCCAAGTGATGTAGTAAAAAGATGAATCACATCGCTTCGTGGGACAATTGTCCACCATACACAGCAATGATATTATCATTATTAAAAGAGGGTAAGGTAAGAAGGTATATGGTATATTAATTTTAAATAATTATTAATATTTTATTAAAAAATGCATATAAAATAAGTAAATTATCTTTAATATATGTGATATGTGATGATAGACAACAAGTTACATCAGTTCGTGAGGCGGTAGTCAGCCGTACCCACGAATGATGGTTTAATTTTCCATTTGATAAATGTTATGACATATGTAGGTTATACCACTATTATAATAACATATAAGTGTATTTGAGATAGTTATTTAATTATATAATAACTATTTAGTAACATTTGAAGGATGTGGAAGAATAAATAAAACAAAAGATACTTGGTTAATATTAATACCTCTCAATTGGGAAAACTCGTTATAATTAATCATAATTCCTACCTAGATTGGGTTTCTAATTAATATGCCTCTAAAAATGTGAGGAAAGTAAGGGAGGTTTTTTAGAGCTATTGTATAATCCAAAAAAAAATTTATTAAAGTAATGGATAGGATAAGAGGTGCCCTTTTATGAGTGATATGGTATCATATTTTTGTAAATTCCCACAACTAATCAGTAATGGGAAGTCACTCTCAAGAAACGTGCCTCAAAAATTGATAACTAATATATTATTGGGATAATGTGCTTGATAAAACCATGAAAAAATAAAAAAGAAACATTTTTAAACATGTCATTCCATTTAACTCTATGGTTAACCACTTATACGATTTTATTTTTTCAAGACAATAACTTGTTTTTAATTTTTTACTATTAATTATAACCCAAATTTAATTGAAATTATTAACTAATATTAATTATGATAATTCAAAATATATAATGAATTTTATAAAATTAAAATAATAGATGTTTCAGAATTTAATTTAAAATTAATCCTGTAAAACGTGATCCAAAATGTGTTTTCAAGAAATGCATTTTCAACAAATGGATAATGTTATACTATCTTTATTGATAAACATAATTATTATAGAAATTTACTATAAAAAATACATGAATAATTTATTCATTTTAATAATATAATTCCATAATAGGGGTTATTTTAACTAAATAAAATAGATATACTTTATTAAATTAAATAAATATTTATAAAATCACATTTTTAGTCATAAAAATAAACTTATACCAAAATAATGTTTTCTTCAAAAGAGAATTCAATAAGGCTTCATATAATAAAAGTAGGGTTACAAGAGTAAAAAATTATGTAATTTACATTTATCTCATTGAAAATAGGATGCAACTCAAAGGGTTTTCTATAATAACGAGTGAATATATATTTAGAGGCTCCTTTGTTTTCCCGGAAACTAGCAAGTTGATTAGATTCATGATAGACATGCATAATAATGTATTTCATTGAGGAAAGAGTGTCAAGACAGTAAATCCATTTTGATGTGAGATTCCATAAAAATTTATATAAATCCAAAATTAATTTTTTACATTAATACTAAATCCAAAATATAATGGAACTTTTAAACTACTTGGTTTGATGGAAATAAATGTTAGTGTTTGAAAAATCAGTTATTTTCACTATTCAATGAAAAATCTAACATTTCATAAAAATACCAAAATTTCAGCATAAGTTAATTTTAATATGATGATTTTTAAAAAAGTTATTAATTTTTCAAGATAATATCTTAGTAAGTTACTTAAATTATTTATAATATTTTTTCACAAAAATTTAAAAAATCATTTTTGAAGGAAACATATTTTTTTATAGAATAGTTTATGTTTATTAAAAATTGATCAATTATTTACTAATAATATGTAAATAAATTTATATTTATTAGGACTTATATATATATATATTATAAATATGTTTATATTATTCATACCCACAACTTTAACAACGAGAATTTAGTGACCATATTTAAATAATAATATTTTAATAGTACATCACAGATTATTTAAACTCAGTGTTGCATGTTTTATATGTAAACAAACATAGTGTTCTTTTTAAAATATATTAGTGTTGTATAAAAATCCCATGGTTAAATATTTCAACTATATACATACCTTAAGAGGATTTTTCATATTTGTTTTTTGAAAATAAATTTAACAAAAATAATCCTACGATAGAAATATTTTTAACTAATAATGAATATCGTTAATGTCCTTAACATACATAAAGTTTTTGGGAGAAACTAAATGGAGCTAAGAGATATAAAACCTCTCTCTAACATAAAAAAATAAATTGTGTTAATCGCACTGGAACCTTTCACATTTTTGTTTTTTAGTTTAATTTTTTATTAGTATTTCTATGTGAGCCTTTAGATTGACCTTTTATTTCAGTTTCTTTCTGTTTCAATGCCGAAAGACTATGAAATATTTTCAGTATTTTTTAGTGTTTTTCATTCGTATGGTGAGTTTTTATAAATATAATTTTTTAGATATATATATATATGAATTTTTTTTAATAATATCATTTATAATAATAATTAATTTTTTATATTACTAAATTAATTAAGCTTAATTTTAAAATCTTGTTGTTATTTAATTTAATAGTTATGTCAAATTTATATTATTTACATCATTATTTACATTTATTAATATTATTAGTGTAAATATATGAAAATATAATTAATATTTAATAGTATTACTAATATTTATTAATACTAGAATTATTGAAATGTTATTATAATTTGATAATTAATAATAATTCACATTAAAATAATTAATAATATAATACATAATAAAAATTATGCCCACTGAAATTTTCAAGTGTAAATGTTATGTTATTATGAAATTAATTATATGACATGTAAAGTATCCTTTGATTTTTATATTTATATTTTTTATTAAATTTTCAATTGTGTTTTATATGTTGAGTCATTTTTTTCAAATGTCATTTATATTGTGTTTAATTTTTTTAATTTATACACTTTCAAAGTTACCTATATGAAATATTCTAATGTTTCAAGTGGGTGGATTTGAAAGTCTATAAATAATAAAGTAAAAATAATATATGTATTTTTCTAAAATAATCACTGGAAATACAAAAAAACTAAAAATAAAAATAATTTCATAAAAATAATTAATGAAAAGTAATTTTAATGGAACATTCTATTATTGTTTTAAAATAAAAAATATATATTGATACATTTTTTAGATTCCTTTTAGTTTCATGTATTTTTTTATATTTTTAGTCAATGATAGAAATTTCATTTATATTTATATTATACTATAATTTTTCAGAATATATTTTTTACGGTGTGAATATTATTTTCTTTAATCAATAATTTTTGTGTCATGTAAATCAAATTTGGATTAGTATAATGATGGAATTGTGTTTATTTTCAACAAATTTTTATATTTTTAAGTTCTTTTTTATGTTTCACATAGATTGTTTTTTTATTTTGTATTTTAAAAGATTTTATAGTTACCTACTTGAAATTTAATACGTTTTATGATTTTTATTGTAGTTGACTTTTAAAGATTATAACATAAAAAAATCATGTAAAATATAAATGAAAATTAAAACGATGGATAAAAATGTAAAAAATTGAATGATAGTAAAAATAATATCTTCAATATAATATATAAAATATCATATAGAGATTATAATACATTGTCCTTTAAATTCCATTAAGTCAATAACAGACACAAAAATAAATGTGTTGAATTAATGTTATTAATGAGGTCTCACCCCACAAAATAGTGTGAAAATGGGTTGCTCATATTGAGAGAAAAACCCTCCAGACTGGGGTGGAGTATGATGAACTTGAGAGGTATTTTCCCATGGTGATGGAACCTCTTATGTATGATTCTATACCTAGGACTGAATGAGAGTAGGTGGAGTTCAGATACGATCATGTGAACTTGTTCCTTATCTCTTGAATAAGTGGAATGATCTGTCATTATTGCTAGGAGGAACTATAAGGGTTGTGAAGGTGAAGCCACAAAAGGTTGTGGAATCAGAAATGACCCATCATATGAGCTATAATTATATATTCCATGAAAAAATATTGATATCTTGACAATATAAATAGTTTCCATGCCTCTGAATGCTCATATGTAATCAGTTGAGGCTGGAATTCTAGAGGTGTGTCCTATGCATATGGAATAGGTGAGGCCTCACGTGCATCATGATGCAGTCTACTCCATTGCCATAATAGATCCTCAAAGTCAGACATGTGGATAATATTCTATAGTCGTGTATTCCGAAAATTGATTCAGTATGAATTTTAAAAGTTCAATAAAAAAATAATTTAAATTTAATGGACTACTAGATCCTGAAGAATTATTCTACATGGAGTAAAATATAGTATTGACTCCATTATAAAGCATGGATTATTCTCGACCAACTGTGATCGATGGAATCACACCGTATACATTACCTCTATATGAAAAAACACACTTTTGTCATGGAGGTCAATATAATCAACATGTCATTGGTGCCAATCAATATGTTTCCTCTCCTTCAGCTTTATAGAATGAAGTGATTTTAACTCTCTAGGTGGAACTGGGAATCATTGAAAAAATGTAAATGGGCTTGTCAATCTCTCTTACTAGATCCAATCAACAATATAAAATTGAATGGGAGGCACTATAGATGTGGATCACAATTCCCAAAAATGAATTATATTGGAGGCCGGTCTAATAGAACCCAGTATGGAAGAAAAGATATCTAAAATGACCTATGTCCATTATTATAATTTTTTTACAAATTTACAAATATTTTAATATTATGTAATTGATTAGTCAACAAAAGAATGAATATACTTACATTAGTGAGTTATAGAGTATATAATATGAGATGGTATGAACTCAAATAGTTTCTAGAAGTCGAAAGTAAGTGTATTGAATGAGTCCTCTTATAATTTACATCATTTAAATTGATAAATAATAAGAAATATAATATAATAACTAAAATCAAAAAAAAATAACAGTGATCATACTTGAATCCATGTGGAGAATCATTCATCACAACTACATGATGATCTATACAAGAAACAATAGGGGCGAGGGGAGGGATGCGCTCCTATTTCCACATCTAAATAAGGATGAAACATCCCTCCATATTACTATCATTAGATCATAATAACATTAATAATTTTATATATGTTTATTCCCAACACGTAGATGAACATATGTTTCTCTATTACTTATCAAAGTCCACCAATATCCCTAGAAACATAATGTGGACATGCATACTAGAGTGATCAATGCATAGTGTCCGTGTAATGAGACATGATATATGAATACAGATGACACATGACACATGACAATCTGTTTTTCAGTTCATGTGGTAAATAGTGTGAAGTTCAAGTCAAGCCAACTCATAGATAGTGACCCACCATCTATAGCATCATTACCCCCCAACGTCGAGACTATAAAATTATCGTATATTCCCAAATCAATCGCTAGGGGTGGTTCATATAATTATATAACCAAATATTTGGAGACCATGAATAACTACCATAACCTCAAGGGTGTTGTACTTATCTCCCTTGATCAAGTGGAATGTTTTAGTATTATGTGACATCCCGAACCTGAGTGACACTCAATGTTTCCCCGATTCCAGTTATCCTCATGTCATCAAACGCATCTCCTCGAATGCCAGAGCATACCAACTGGTAGTTAGGGCCTAGGGTGTGTCTGGGGGGAGACAATGACCTCATTCGGATTGTTTAGTAAAACAGATAAATGTAATAACATGTAAAGAGAGGAATCTGTATGATAAAAAGATGGAACAATAGAAATAAACAACATAGACTTTGGACTAGTAACTCACCATAGTGGAAGTTGAAATGGAAGATAAAAAAGTAATAAAACTAATAATAATACTAAAAATAATATGATAATGTATGTAATGTGTCTGAATAATTGGAAAATAGGCGTACATGGAAGTAAAAAGTACATGCTATACAAAATATGAAAAAAGAAGAAAAAAAAACTATCAATGCATCCTCAGATCCATCTTGATCATCAGATACCAATCTCTACACTAATAAAGCATGAAATATTATGTGTCCAAAGAAGAACCCCTTCCCTTTTCAACACCTACATACATGTAATATGCTTAGGTTCCAATGTATGCCCAGATAGTGTGTGATACAAATCACAGTAGGCCACCAGAAATGGATTCTATAACATCCAGTCCGTGTAATATAAATAGGATATGTGTGAAATAATGCCAATATAAAAATAAATAAGTAAATTAATTTAAATAACCAGTACCTATTTTAGCCTTAACTGGATCCTGAACATTCCACCATTTCATTTATTAATTATGTTCCAGTTTATATAGGTAATTCACATGGGGCATAACCAGCATTTTCAACATGTCATGATAATAATAATGATGGATCCATTATATAATAAGGAATTAATGATGTTGATAATAATGCAGAGGATGCATGGTAATAACCTATGCATCCTTAACCACAGGGGTTAATAAAACGCTTTGTTAATCTATATCCTAGCTATATGGGTTGGAGTGTAATCCAAGGGGAATCAACCAATGAATTTCAAAACAACATACTACAAACCCTATCCAAGGAATTCATCCAAGGTAAAATAATATGAGTTATAACAAGGTGAAGGGGTGTATCTAAGGAACCTCATGTCCATAAACATCAAATTGGATCCATGGAGAGTATCCAGGGCATACTATATTTTTAATTTATGGATCCTATAGTGTAATACTGGGCATCCAAAAGTTGATAAAGACCATGTTACAATGTGGGTATCAACCCTAGAAATCCACATCCTAGAATCAGAATGATATCCATAAGTTCTCAAGGCATTCCCTTAGGAATCCACTGCTAGATTGAGCCTGACCACTCCGACAATAGAGAACAAGTCCATATGAAAAGTCACATTATACAAAATTAATTAATTAATTAGGCTATGTAATAGTCATCTTGTTTAACAAGTCACTTGGTTCAAGCCATTTCCTTTAATTAATTTGACAAAGATCAGAGACATGAAACCATCGTTACATTAATAAAATAATCAATTTATTAGGTTCACTACACTTCCTTCCTATAAAATGGATATGTGTTCTATGGACATGCAACCAATTCTATCATTTACATTTAAATTAGCCAGGTGATATAAAAATATACTTTCTCCTTACAATTGAGACTCAGGAAATAATTTAATCACTTATCTTTGAAGGGTCAAGTGACATTATTATATCCAAGTGTAAAAATTATAATTAATAATTCAATTTAATAAATAGAGTCTTACACTTAATAAGGTCAATCCATAACACCCTGAAATGGTGGTGTAGATGATCATAACAAACCAAAAAAGGCATAATGAATGAAAAAACAACTTTGGGTGGTATAAATTAATGAAGTAACCACAAATTATGGATAAAATATATAAATAAGGTCTTATAATATGATTCTAATGGATATAGGTAGATAATATAAATTTGATAGGACACACCTAATGAAATCTATTCACACACTATGAAAATTTATAAAACATAAAAAAATGAGGGATTAGTCATATAACACATACATATGGTTACACGATTCTCCTCATATAGAATCAGTGGTTAGTTTTTCCTAGATCAAAAGAAACCTAAAGAACATATTAACTCCATGAAAATATGGAATATCCGTTTTCATTAAAGTATCACCTTCAAGGGATAGAAGAATGACGAACATAAAAACAGGAATTGAGTACTTACTAATGTGTGTCCAATGTGATGAACATGGATAAAATTGAACTCCATATCAGAGCATGGGATCAATGACTACAAAAAAAATTTTGGGTGCTCAAAAATGAATAATTAGGTTCCTCTTGTCTAGTGGAAGAGAAATGAGAGAAGGATGGAGTATTAAAATATAATTAAGTAAATAATGGTCATTTTACACAACATTTCTAGGTCACACGGTCTGGGTGCATGGTTCACCAAACTATACACCAACTATGTTCCTACCACTAAAAAGGAGAAAACCAGTATAATTAGGAATCACATTTATAGAAAACATTCTCCAGCTTTGAAAATCACCTTTTCTAAAAATTACAGACATTTTACATGGGCGTGAAGCCCCCAAGGCATAGTTTGGGAAAACTGTACAAACTGCTTCACCCCACTGTCTATCCCTACATTGTTAGGACATACTGAGTGGGATGGGCTCACAGTTTATATTAGCCACGTGGAACAATTATTTTCTCCACCGTCTGAGGTTCCAAGCTCTGAACAAGACCCAATCACCCGAAAAACATTTAAAACCTCATAGGGTAAAAATATTAGGTTCAAAATAAATATTTAGAATAAATTTAAAAGGATACATGCATGAGAAAAAAACAAGGTTCTTATAGTATTCCCCCAATAAAGGAACTCATCCCAGAATTCACTTTCCAATGATGGAGAAACACTATCTAATAACAACTATGGCCAATGGGCATATACGTTGGCCTCCCACTCTGATTTTTTCTCCTATAAATGATCATACATCCCTAAAAACTATAGTAAAGGGACATACACACCTTGTGGAGGAATAATACTTTAGTCAACCGTGCATATATGATACTCCTCAAATAAAGAATTGAACACTAATTAGACCTCAACAAGATCAAAATTGTGAGACAGGTCGACATGATGATGATGAAGCTATGAAATGTGGAAGACGTTGTGCATTAAACGACACCTATTTGGTAGTAACAACCAATAGGCTACTAGCCTAAATCTCTCTAGAATCCTAAACATTCCTACAAAACAAGGCTTCCCCAGCTTTCATATCTACCTATTCCCATTACTATGAAATATTTATAGTAGAACATGATTCTCAACCTAAAACTAGAGAGGTCCTCAACAATGATCGACATCAGGTATATATCTAGACTGAGTGGTAAATAAAGACTTTCTAATCTAATGAATCTAATCCAATGAATCCTCCACAAGCTGAGGACCATATAGGGCTATGTCACCTATTTCTAACCAGCACATGGTTGAACGACATGACCTACCATATAAGTCCTCAAAAGGATCAATCCTATTTTTCACCTAAAATATATTATTAAAGGAGAGATCAATTTGAGGGAATTTTTTTACCCAAGATCCAGAAAAATCAAGGATGCATGCCTGGTGCATGTCCTTTAACACCTGTATCGTTCATTCCGACTAACCATCGATCTGAGGGTACAATGATGTGCCCATAATCATAGATGTAACCATAAATTTCTAAGCCCCAATGAAATCCTTGATGTGAAATGAGAATCTATATCTAAAATAATGGTACAGGGGACCCATATTTTTAGGACCCAACCCAGTGGGGACCACACCATGACTTCCCAAGCCCAACTCCGACAGGTTTGATTCTAATGACTAGAACTGAGTAAGTATATCACTAATATGGGAGGAATTTATTAGTTACCTACACAAACACACACATCTCTAAGCCCACAAGTGATGAAATGTTGAATCCACTACTGGACAAAATGTATGCATACAACTAATACAAACAAACAGAGTATAACAGAATGTAATGGTTTGAATGTAAACAAGGCCAGAATAAAAGCCCACCAAAAGAAAGACTATACAACCTACAAAGTCCAACCTGTAAGCATGAAATGGGTGATAGGACTTCTTATTGTAGCTGCAGGAACACCTTTTCCTGTAAGGAAGCTCACAAAGCTCAGTACGAGCCTGGTCTACCCTAGACTATGTCAAAAGGTATCTCTTCTATAAAAGACACTACACGGGTAGGAAAATCCCACGTAGGTGTGATTATAACAATAAACCTTGGAGGACCTTGAATTCCACAAATCAATAAACAGTGTAAAGGTACAATCATCTCTACACAATATATTTTTATAAAACATATAACAAGATAAACATCCATATACAGTCAAATCCCCGACACATAGTTTAGTGGTATGTCACAACAACCAAAAACCCTAGGGACTCAGTTAGAAGATTCCATGAAGCACTCGTCTAGGAGAACTTACATTATGCATCTGATAGCAATGATGATGTCTGTCCGAGAAGTAAGTTCATTGGGAAGTTCCACAAGAGGGATAAATGCACTGATAGATCTCAAGAGAGAACATATACCCTCATTTCAGGAGAACATACTTCTGAGTGGGTAATGATCATGATACATTGATGAGGATCACTGCTAGGGCCTTGGAGTATACCATGACTTATTAGGATTCACCTGTTAAGTAGAGGACCAACGTCCTATAAGATTAGTGATGTAGATTCTTGACTCTACCTAGGGCCAGGAATGGATAGACGTTCTCCCTATGGGCCTCTCAGATGGAATCTGACACAATCCAGAAATTCCTATTGAATGGATCATACTCTTGTGGTAGAAATGATATGTGACCTTTAGGGGAATGGGAAAATGTTCACTAACCCAAAAAAAACTTTTACATGATATGATGGAGAGTACATCAAGCCATATAAAAGAAAGTAGATGGTGAGTAGAAGAGTCACACACTATGTCTCTAGATTAGGGGTACTGCCTATGTACAATGGATTCAGTCAGACGAACTTGTTGTATAGAAAGAGGAGTACATAGTGTGTAGAAGGACATACACACCATGCACCTTCAACCAGGATCCACCCATGAACCCTGGTCGTGTGCTAGTACACAGTATCAACCCTTTCATTATTACATGGGGTAACCCATGTATCGGGCCTGGTCTGGCCTTGTGGTGGAGTATGTGTCATGTACTCAACCCCATGTTCATGTATCACCTATAATACACGTTGAATCTAGTATAAGGGCCCACATGTCATGTGATAGCTGTCACACTCTGTTTCATCTCTTCCTGTTGCATGAATCCCTATATACTAATGAACGAGGACCACACACCATGTACAACAATAAACTAGCCATATTTATAATCTTCAACAACATGGAAAACCTAGTAGCAATTGATCTGGTCCCACATGTTGTGTGCTTCAGAGAACCCGCTGTGTCCTACATGATTTTCCAGAATCTCAGATTCTTCATCTGGTGCATCGGTTGATCCACTGATTCTTGATCCATCCATTTGTTTCCTCCAAACTAAATATCTGGGGTTGTATCATCACCGTAAAACAGATTACGTTGGTTTAGGCCCTCATTCAGCCACAAAATCATTTTTCGATCCATCTGCATGAAGAACTGTTGAAGAACAGTTTCACTTGAACCGAGTAGATTCATTCCCTTCCTTTTTCGTCGCACCTGAACATGGTCATTATGATGCAAGATCTATAATTTTTGATCATTGAGCTATGAAAAGGATTTTCAATGATCCATTTTTAATCACCCTTGAGGAATGTGAATAATGCGCAGGTCAAAAGGTAGAAGAAAACCAAATAGAAAATCGAGGAATGAACCTCCACCATCATTCATCATGGTAGTGATCCTCTCCCATTTGAAGGACCAGATAGAGAAAATAAAAATATGAATCAAATAAAACATTCATCAATTCCTAAAAATAAACCTAATAAAATACCCTCTTAAAAAAATGAATGATCCGTGGGTCAACCTATTCATTGACTGATTCACGGTCATCGTTTGAATCCAAGAACAAGGAAGGATGAATGAAAATAACAACCCCTACAAATATCATCAATGAAGGATGAAAAAACAGTTGTTTTTAATTGAGGTCTAGTCTCACTGCACAACAATCCACTATTCACCATTCACCATCGTTCATAATGAATTCTCTAGGATGGATCCTCTCTAAAGTCCCATAATATTATATGGATTTTTTTCTAGGTTATGAGACCAACCCTTGGCTCTTGGTTATTTAAAACCAAAAAAATCATCACTGCGTCATTGAAATTTTAAAATAAAATAAAATATTAATTTATTTCATTTCCTTTAAAAAATTCAAAAATTAACTTTTGTAGCTAACCCACATAGGCTGGTGTTAGGCCTCTCCTATGGTAATCTTACTTCTCTAAAGGCAATGGTTCCTTCGGATTTCTGATTAGGGAACCCATTTAAATTTTATTCTACTTTTTTAGAAAAACTACCCATGCAAGCTATTTAAATGTTTATTTTATTTCAAACATTTATTTTTGGAAACTTTGTGCCTTAGAATCACATGCCACCACAAATAATAGTCTCAAAAATAATTCAATATAATATTTAAAAATAATACATAGAAAATATGAGATAATAAATTTTCCTCACCTTAGTTATTTACGTAGCCGAATAGCCAAAAAAGGCCATTCAAACGGATGGGGGTACTACACATGAATATGAGACACCCACTCCTATGTTCTCTCATGAAGATCCTCGTGATACCACCAAACATGTACAAAGGGAATAAATCACCCATGAAAGATCTTATCGTACCAATCCTTAATATTCATGGTGTATTGTGTGATGGTGTCTATATTTTCGATGTCTATCTCACCCCAACTGGAGACATCTGAGGGATCATGCATGTACCTTATTAGCTGTGACATGTTGAATAAATCATGCACCCAATGAAACTATGGTGGTAGAGCTAGGAATTAGGCCACCTCCTCATCTTTGTGCAGTATCTAAAAAGGGCCTATGAACCTCTAAGAGAAAATTCCACCTCAGTTAAATCTCAACAACCCTCGATGTGGTGAGACTCGAAGAATGACATAGACTGTAAGGCCCTGACCTTAAACCTTACTTAATACAGAATTAAATGAATAATTCACATTGAGGATCTTTTCAGGTTTAGAGTTTTAAAGAATTAGTACATAACTATTACATCTCAAAAGATTACAAAGTAGAAACTTTTACTAAGTTTCCATAAAATATAAAATCTTAAAAAGAAACATGTCCAGTTCCATGTTTTAGGTTTCATGACTTTCCCTTGATCCCATCCTTGACCCTATTCCACATTACGTCCTGTGAAAAACATTTCAAAAACTTGGGATGAGCATAAAAAGCTCAGTAAGGGATACACAAAGAATGAAAACTGTTAGTTTTTCAAAACAACAAGTAAACCATGTATACTTTATCAAAGTAATACTTTTCACCTTTTCGAAGTTTTAAAATCTCTTCACTGAATAAATGTTCATTACTTACCCTCCTATAACCAAAAGATTACCAGAAAACCCATATAAATATCACATAACATATAAAGGTAACTTGGGACATAAACATACTTAAGTGGAATAACCATAAGGTCGACTTGCACACATATCACTTAATGCAATATCCATTCGGCCAACTTCCATACATACGTAATGGAATAGCCATACGACCGACTTCTATACCCAATGCATTGGAGGTTATAACGTAACCACCCGTCCTTGTATTCACGGCACCACCCGTCATATGGTTTATCACGTAACCACCCGTAAAATGTCCAAGTACCATCATTACACATAAAATATTGAAAATATAAATATTTCAATAACAAAATTTCATTTTCAATCACAATAAGAAATTCCAAGATATTGAATTAATCAATATACTTTCAAAAACCATTTAAAAGAGATTTTTGAATCAAAGTTTCCCATACTACTTTGAAGATTTTAAAGGAATTATAATTTTAAAAAATAAATTTCCATATAAATAAATACTGAAGACTATTTTGAAAACATGGAAATTAAGGATAATGATTTTGAATAATGAATCTTTAAAACAGTTAAAACGATATTTTTGTTAAAGAGTTTTTAACAAAATGAGAGACTCTTGAATACAAATAATAGCGGAATAACATTTAATACGAGCTTTATAATATCATGAGAATAAAGGTATTCATGATATAATATGTCAAAGGACAGTATACACACCAAATAAGAGTGAATTGGTGCATAACAACAATGATGTCTCAATGGAAATGTAAAATTAAATGAAATCAATTATAAAGAAGGTATCATTAAATTAAGGATAAATCAATCTCATAATTATGTGTGTCAAATATAAATACACCCAATATAAGTTGATATTAAGTGTAAAACAATAAAAGATTATTCACACATATTCAAAGGGCGACATATTCAACAACTACATGTTGAACCCAAAGAAATCGAAATTGGGTTAAGAAGTTCCCTTGGTAAAATTCGACAGCCTAACGACGTCACTTAAAAACTTATAAAACGAGCTGATGAGAGATAAAAATGGGTATCTAATCACTTGGACATAAAATTTACGTTAATAAGGATATATAAAAACATATCCCAACAAAATATTATGTGAATTAAAGACATAACAAAATAAGTCTTTTAAAAAGAGGAGGGTGAAAGGTTCCCTTACCGACTTGGGTAACTTTCGAAACGTACACCCCATTGAAGAAGGGTGATAAAATGAATATGTAAGTACCCATAAATGAAATTATACTACACAAATAGTATAATAATGTGATGTAAATACACCACTCAAAGGAAATGGTGGAAAATGTAGCATAAATCTCACGAGAATAAAAGTGAGATGAAAAATTCCTTTTGAAAACTCGGCAGCCTAACGACGCCACTTAAAACATCCAAAAATGGATTGATGAGATCAAATAGAGTATCCCATCATATTACAATAAAATGTACTGAAATAGGAATACAAAATAACATCCCCCATCATAACAAAGAGGAGCTTAAAAGAAATGACATAAATGAGAGTACTTAAAAAAAGAGACAGGTTTGATCTCTTACAAAAATTCGGCAGCCTAACGGCGCCACTCAAAACATCCAAAATGGATTAATGAGAGAGAATAGGGTCACTCATAAAATGAACATAAAAATTACAGTAAGAGTAATATAAAATAACATCCCAATAACACGAAAGATGATCTTTAAAAGGAATGACATAAAAGAGCGTACTTGAAAAGAAAGAGAGGAGTAGGATCCCTTACCTCGGGTCCGACATGACTCGATCATTATTTAACGTCCTGAATAATAAACTTGAGTTAATTTCTACTTGCTTAAGAAAATTTTTCAAGTTAATTATTCCTTTAATATCAATTATTGACATGTATAAACATTATGTAATCATTTAAGTTAATAATGTTTGTTTTGTCGATATTTGGTTCTTAAGTCAAAAGCGGACTTCTTACAATTACATGTTGTTTGCGTGGTCAAAGGTTCTTTATATCCATAATGATATTCCTGATTTGGATATCATATATATCATATATATCCATCATATACATGTATTTATAATATTACATAATCATTTAGAGGTAAGAAATGAAATGCACCGTTCATGGAGACGGTAAGCCGTACGTACGCATGAACGCTACTTTCATTTCTATGTCATATTAATGGAATTAAAACTAAATAGAGATGTGTATATTTTTAATTACAGAATTATATTAATCCATTATATGTATCATACATCATATATATCCATTATATGTACTTATAATAGTACATTACATTTGAGAATAAGAAATGAAATGCACCATTCATGGAGACGGTAAGCCGTACGTACGCCTGAACGCTACTTTCATTTCAATATCGTAATTTAATGGAAAGAAAACAATAATGATATAAAGGAATATTATAATTCCAGTATAAAATCATATATAATAACTTTAAATCCATCCTTTATACACCCCACATATGGCATTAACGAATCAAATCACTTTGAGGGGGCGGTAGTCCGCACTTCCTAAAATGAAGATATCACGTATACCCATAATGGAAGCCATAAAGTTATGACACAAATGAAAAATACAGAAGTTTAAGTAAAACATAAAAATATTATATATCATATATAAACATAGTGACATCTTAATGGCCACCTTTGAAGGTGTTATATGAGTGTTGAACAATCATCATTTCGTGAGGCAGAAATTCGCCATCCACAGAAACTGTATGTTCTTTAACCATTATATGAAGGTGTGTGTAAGTGTAGCTCGAATACATACTATAACAACATCCTAGTATATTGAAGATACTATAGTTGTTACAAAATAAATGAATAAAAAGAGTTTAGGGGGTTGGAGAAGCAAAATAAAACAAAAGAGCACAAGTGAAGACGTTACCTTAAAATAGGGTAACTCCCTTTGGTTTGAACCAAAAGGGTTTATTGAAGAGCTTCCTGCCTAAGTTAAGGCTTATAGGATGAGGAGAGGGTTGTGGAGAGACATAATGATCAGATCTTGGCCGAACGAAAGGTTTGAGAGGTGTGGGTAAGGTGGTAGAGGTGGGGGCCTTTTATAAGAGGAGAGGAGGGGCACTCTTGGTAAAGTATAAAATGTTACTTTATTTTCAAATGGTTTTTGGATTTTAATGGTCACACATTGATATAATTCGAGGATAAGGTGATAAGGGTTCTAAATAGTCTCATACAATAGGTTTTGGACATGTTTAGGTCCAAGATTTTGCATTATCTTTCCATTTTATTTAAATCATTAAATAATGAGGTCATCGCTGCATCATCATGATGTCATAAAGAATTTAAATTATTAAATGTCTAAAAATTATAAAAAAATACTATGATGTAGGAAATCATTTTATCTTTCCAATGACTATTTTTAGTCAAAAGTCAGACTTGTATAACCACATGTAAAATTTTTTTTATTAAAACAAATCATGTTTGTGACATTTTTATTTTAACTTTAAATAAAAGGCATAAATGTCATTATCAAACCCAAGTGGCTCCATTGGGTACCCAAAATCTACCCATGGGTTTTCTTGGTCGGAAATAACTTATAAAATAGGGTTAGGACAAGTGTCAATATATTTTCATTTTATTATAATATCATTTTTACCTTAAATCACATAAATTACCTTTAATCGCGATTAATAAAACTTAAAAGTTACTTTTCATAAAAAATTATTTTCTTCCCATTGAATCACAATTTACTTAACAATTAAAATAATTTAAATTGGATTTTTGAAATTCAAATCACAGAAGTGGTAAAGTCCCATTTGAACGAAAAATCAAATTTTGTAACCACCACTTTGTGGTTTCACTATTCATCAAAAATTGATGTTTTTCAGAAAAATACCAAAAAATCACCCTAAGCTATATTTGATATTCTGAATTCAAAAATGATGTCTATTTTACCAAATTCATAACATAGAAGTTTCATTTATTAATTTTATAATTAAACCCCAATGTTAAAACAAATAGCGTGTTTTTAAGAAACAATATCTTTCAAAAGATTGACACTCGTTTATGTCCAACCTTAAAGTGGTATTAAATAAAATGACCACCATTGGATTAAATGGTAAAAATATATTCTATTTACACTTTAAAACCAATTAGAACGATAATCTAGTCATATAAATAAATAAGATTTAAAAGAGGTTTTGAATTAAAATTCAACATTTTTCACTATTCATTAAAAAGTATGAACTTTATCAGAAAACTACCAAAAATTTACACAAAGTAAATTTTGATGTTCCGATTCTAAAGAAGAATTTTA
This sequence comes from Viscum album, assembly GCA_963277665.1. Taxonomy (NCBI): domain Eukaryota; kingdom Viridiplantae; phylum Streptophyta; class Magnoliopsida; order Santalales; family Viscaceae; genus Viscum; species Viscum album. Next base: position 32,001 of record CAUJRU010001622.1, read on the forward strand.
TTTTGTCAAATATAACACATAAAATTGCCAAAAAGTTTATTTAAAAGAGGTTCGCCATCAAAAGGCAGTTAATCGACCTTTTAAAGAATATTAGACTGTCTATGCTTAAAATTGGATTCATTCGCATTTTTAATCCTCTAACATTTATTCTAAAGATTAAAAATATTTGACAAACATATATAATAATTTTGTAGTTAGTTTTGTTCATTCCCGCCATTACAACGGCTAGGCATTAACTACCATTTAAAATAATATTATTTTATTATTAGAGTGCAACGTAAGATTCCCAAGAAACTCATTGTTGTGTGTTGGGTACGACATCGAGCATAGCGTCCCCTTTAAAGTTATATTAATATTTTATTCACAAATATGGATAAATATAAAAATTTCATATTCTTTATTTACCTGGGGTGTTACATCCTTCCACCCTTTTGAGAATTGTGTCCTCACAATTTTCAAATTGGGCTTGGAAATATCCTTGAAAGTCCCACATCGGAACAAGAGTCGGTAAAACAATCACTTTAAAATAAAGAAAGATATGTACATAGGCCACCCGAGTTAACCCATATTAGGATTCCATGTAGGAAGACATTGACATGGAGGAGAAAACATAGGGTCATGTTCTGATGGAGAGTGATAGTGAACATGTCTAGGAGAAAGTTAACCATAAGAAAATCACAAACTTGTGATGGGTTAAATAGTTTTCGATTCCCCAGTAGGAAAAGTTAACAGACAACATTTTTGTTTTATGTAACTTTTCATGGAGGAATTTATTTTTGAGCTTAACTAAATCATAATGACACATACTTACTTGTCATGTAGACTTTCAACTTTTACTAGATTCCTTAATCAAACTCATCTTTTCTCCAAAAGATGGGTATTTTGGAAGGCTTGTTCGCATTAAGAGTAATATAATCAATTTCTAGAGAATCACCTAATCCACAAAAGAGAACTATACACTTCCCATGACATTAGACTCTAACCAAAACCAAAACCAAAAACGTTAGTACAAGATCAGATAATCCAGAAAACGATAACCCTTTATAAAAAGAAAATCTATTCTTAATCTCGAAAATTTGTCCAACAAAACCCAAAGTTCAAAGAGGACCATTCGATAAACAATTTGTCCAAAAAATTCCTCAAAGTAAACAAATCTAAGATTGAAACCCAAATATTTCAAGGATTTAGTCACATAGTCTTCCAAGTTAAATCATAACATTAATCTCCAAAAAAACATCAGTTTCTCCTAAAGTCTCGCATTGAAAAGTAATTAACCAAACCACATATCCTCCAAGATAAGTTAATAATTTTCATAAAAACCCAAAATCAACTTACTCTTAATTCATAAAGTCACTTAACTAAAAAGAATAAGTCATACTAACCAGGGACTTCACGTAGTCCAGTGGTAGGTGATAAATACACATTGCACTTTGGTTGTGGGTTCGATTCCCACAGCTTTGTCCGACACGACGGGTTGTCACACGGTCTGCGTGTTGTCCTTTTTCCAAAACTACATAATTCTTAAAACATTCCCCAAAACGAGATAAAATCTTCAAAAATAATCATAACATATTTTAACCTCAAGTTTATCTCATGCCTTTCATTTTCCATCATATCATAAAATAACCCATAATTACCACAAAAGTAAGGATCATATAAACTCTAATGGTTACCTTTATAATTATTACCTGAACTTCCACATCGATTGGTCATCTCATACATGATGCATTACAGAACATACCAAGGTTCAAGTGGTTGATCATGACTCCTTGATAGTTGGTTTAGAACAACCACGAGTTTCCTCATTGAATCCCCCATTTTATCTAGTATCTTAATCAGAGAACCACCACAGTTTCCTTCAAACATGTTGTCTCTTTGGTGCCTTCTAGATCCAACCATTAACTAAAAACATAAATGTCAGTGTGATTATATCAACAAAACCATAATGTACAAATGAGGAAGGTAAACAATAAGATATACTTACTCATTCACTTTATCTAAAACTAGGATTGTTTATGAAATCCTAACCATTATGGTCATGTCAGTTATACTTAAAGAATACCCTAACCTCTAAAGTTATCTAAACTGACCTTTGATACCAACTATAAGGCCTCGGCATTAAACCTTACTTAATATTGAATTAAATAAATAATTCACATTGTGGATCCTTTCAGGTTTAGAGTTTTAGAGATTTAGGACATAACTATTACATCTCAAAAGATTACAAAGTAGAAACTTTTACTAAGTTTCCATAAAATAAAAACTCTTAAAAATAAATATGTCATGTTCCATGTTTTAGGATGCATGACTTTCCCTTGATCCCATCCTTGACCCTATTCCACGTTAAGTCTTGTGAAAAACATTTCAAAAACTTGGGATGAGCATAAAAAGCTCAGTAAGGGATACAAAAAGAATGAAAACTGTTAGATTTTCAAAACAACAAGTAAACCATGTATACTTTATCAAAGCAATACTTTTCACCTTTTCGAAGTAGTAAAAAATCTTCACTGAATAAAAGTTCATTACTTACCCTTCTATAACCAAAAGATTGCCATAAAACCCATATAAATATCACATAACATATAATGGTAACTTGGGACATAAACATACTTAAGTGGAATAACCATAAGGTTGACTTCCACACATATCACTTAATGGAATAGCTATTCGGACAACATCCATACATACTTAATGGAATAGCCATACAGCCGACTTCCATACCCAATGCATTGGAGGTTATAACGTAACCACCCATCCTGGTATTCATGGCACCACCTGTCATATGGTTTATCATGTAACCACCCGTAAAATGTCCAAGTACCATCATTACACATAAAATATTGAAAATATAAACATTTCAATAACAAAATTTCATTTTCAATCACAATAATCAATTCCAAGATATTGAATTAATCAATCTACTTTCAAAAACCATTTAAATGAGATTTTTGAATCATAGTGTCCCATACTACTTTGAAGCTTTTAAAGGAATTATAATTTTAAAACATTAATGTCCATATAAATAAATACTGAAAAACATTTTGAAAACATGGACATTAATTATAAAGATTTAGAATAATGAATCTTTAAAACAGTTAAAATGATATTTTTGTTAAAGAGTTTTTAACAAAATGAGAGACTCTTGAATACAAATAATCGCAGAATAACATTTAATCCGAGCTTTATAATATCATGAGAATAAAGGGATTCATGATATAATATGTCAAAGGATAGTATACACACCAAATAAGAGTGAATTGGTGCATAACAACAATGAAGTCTCAATGGAAATGTAAAATGAGATGAAATCCATTATAAAGAAGGTATCCTTAAATTAAGGATAAATCAATCTCATAATTATGTGTGACAAATATAAATACACCCAATATAAGTGGATATTAAGTGTAAAGCAATCAAAGGTTATTCACACATATTCAAAGGGTGACATATTCAACAACTACATGTTGAACCCAAAGAAATCGAAATTGGGTTAAGAAGTTCCCTTGGTAAAATTCGACAGCCTAACGACGTCACTTCAAAACTTATAAAATGAGCTGATGAGAGATAAAAAGGGGTATCTCATCACTTGGACATAAAATTTACATTAATAAAGATATAGAAAAACATATTCCAACATAATATTATGTTAATTAAAGATATAACAAAATAAGTCTTTTAAAAAGAGGTGGGTGAAAGGTTCCCTTACCGACTTGGGTAACTTTTGAAACGTACACTCCATTGAATAAGGGTCATAAAATGAATATGTAAGTACCCATAAATAAAATTATACTACAAAAAGAGTATAATAATGGGATGTACATACACCACTCAATGGAAATGGTGGAAAATGTAGCATAAATCTCACGAGAATAAAAGTGAGATGAAAAATTCCTTTTGAAAACTCGGCAGCCTAACGGCGCCACTTAAAACTTCCAAAAATGGATTGATGAGATCAAATAGAGTATTCCATCATATTACAATAAAATGTACAGAAAGAGGAATATAAAATAACATCTCCCATCATATCAAAAAGGAGCTTAAAAGAAGTGACATAAATGAGAGTACTTAAAAAAATAGAGAGGTTAGATCTCTTACGAAAATTCGGCAGCCTAACGGCGCCACTCAAAACTTCCAAAATGGATTGATGAGAGAGAATAGGGTTGCTCATCATATGAACATAAAAATTACACTAATAGTAATATAAAATAACATCGCAATAACAAGAAAGATGATCTTTAAAATGAATGACATAAAAGAGCGTACTAAAAAAGAAAGAGAGGAGTAGGATCCCTTACCTCGGGTCTGACTTGACTCGATCGTTATTTAACGTCCTGAATAATAAACTTGAGTTAATTTATACTTTCTTAAGAACCTTTTTCAAGTTAATTATTCCTTTTATATAAACTATTGACATGTTATAAACATTATGTAATCATTTAAGTTAATAATGTTTGTTTTGTCGATATTTGGTTCTTAATTCAAAAGCGGACTTCTTACGATTACATGTTGTTCATGTGGTCAAAGGTTCTTTATGTCCAGAATGACATTCCTGATTTGGATATCATATATATCATATATATCCAGCATATACATGTATTTATAATATTACATAATCATTAATAGGTAAGAAATGAAATGCACCGTTCATGGAGACGGTAATCCGTACGTACGCATGAACGCTACTTTCATTTCTATGTCATATTAATGGAATTAAAACTAAATGAGATAGGTGTATATTTCTTAATCCAGAATTATATTCATCCTTTATATGTATCATAAATCATATATATCCATTATATGTACTTATAATAGTACATTACATTTGAGGATAAAAAATGAAATGCACCGTTCATGGAGACGGTAAGCCATACATACGCATGAACGCTACATTCATTTCTAAATCATACTTTAATGGAAAGAAAACAATAATGATATAAAGGAATATTATAATTCCAGGATAACATCATATATAATAAATTTAAATCCATCCTTTATACATCCCACATATGGCATTAACAAATCAAATCACTTTGAGGGGGCGGTAGTCCGCACTTCCTAAAATGAAGATATCGCGTATACCCATAATGGAAGCCACAAAGGTATGACAAAAATGAAAAATACAGAAGCTTAAGTAAAACATAAAAATATTATATATCATATATAAAAATAGTGACATCTTAATGTCCACCTTTGAAGGCGTTATATGAGTGTTGAACAATCATCATTTTGTGAGGCAGAAATTCTCCATCCACAGAAACTGTATGTTATTTAACCATTAGATGAAGGTGTGTGTAAGTGTAGCTCGAATACTTTTTATAATAACATCCTAGTATATTTAAGATACTGGAGTTGTTACAAAATAAATGAATGAAAAGAGTTTAGGGGGTTGGAGAAGAAAAATAAAACAAAAGAGCACAAGTGAAGACTTTACCTTAAAATAGGGTAACTCCCTTTGGTTTGAACCAAAAGGGTTTTTTGAAGAGATTCCTGCCTAATTTAAGGCTTCTAGGATAAGTATAGGGATGTGGAGAGACAAACTGATCAGAGCTTGGCCGAACCAAAGGTTTGAGAGGTGTGGGTAAGGTGGTAGAGTTGGGGGTCTTTTATAAGGGGAGAGGAGGGGCACTCTTGGTAATGTATAAAATGTTACTTTATTTTCAAATGGCTTTCGGATTTTAATGGTCCCACATTGATATAATTCTAGGATAAGGTGATAAAGGTTCTAAATCCACTCATACAATAGTTTTTGGACATGTTTAGGTCCTAGATTTTGTATTATCTTTCCATTTTATTTAAATCATTAAATAATGAGGTCATCGCTGCATCATCATGATGTCATAAGGAATTTAATTTATTTAATGTCTAAAAATTATAAAAACATACTATAATGTAGGAAATATTTTTATCATTCAAATGACTATTTATAGTCAAAATTCTGACTTGTATAACCACATGTAAAAATTGTTTTAGTAAAACAAATCATGTTTGTGACATTTTTATTTTAACTTTAAATAAAAGGCATAAATGTCATTATCAAACCCATGTGGCTCCATGGGGTACCAAAAATCGACCCATGGGTTGTCTTGGTCGGCCATAACTTATCCAATAGGGTTAGTACAAGTGTCAATATATTTTCATTTTATTATAATATCATTTTTACCTTAAATCACACTAATTACCTTTAATCGCGATTAATAAAACTTAAAAGTTACTTTTCATCAAAAATTATTTTCATCCCATTGAATCACAATTTACTTAACAATTAAAATCATTTAAATTTTATTTTTTAAATTCAAATCACAGAAGTGGTAAAGTCCCATTTAAACGAAAAATCAAATTTTGTAACCACCACTTTGTGGTTTCGCTATTCATCAAAAATTGATGTTTTTCAGAAAAATACGAAAAATTCACCCTAAGCTATATTTGATATTCCGAATTCAAAAATGATGTCTATTTTACCAAATTCATAACATAGAAGTTGCATTAATTAATTTTATAATTAAACCCCGTTGTTAAAACAAATAGCTTGTTTTTAAGAAACAATATCTTTCAAAAGATTGACACTCGTTTATGTTCAACCTTAAAGTGGTATTAAATACAATGACCACCATTGGATTAAATGGTAAAAATATATTCTATTTACACTTTAAAACCAATTATAACGATAATCTAGTCATATAAATAAATTATATTAAAAAGAGGTTTTGAATTAAAATACAACATTTTTCACTATTCATTACAAAATATGATCTTTATCAAAAAAATACCAAAAATTTACACAAAGTAAATTTTTATGTGCCGATTCTAAAGAATAATTTTATTTTGTCAAATATAACACATAAATTTGTCAAAAAGTGGATTTAAAAGAGGTTCTCCATCAAAAGGAGGTTAATCAACCTTTTAAAGAATATTAAACTGTCTACGCTTAAAATTGGATTCATTCGCATTTTTAATCCTCTAACATTTATTGTAAAGATTAAAAATATTTGACAAATATATATAATAATTTTGTAGTTAGTTCTGTTCATTCCCGCCATTACAATATCTAGGCATTAACTACCATTTAAAATAATATTATTTTATTATTAGAGTGCAACGTAAGATTCCCAAGAAACTCGTTGTTGCGTGTTGGGTACGCCATCGAGCATAGCGTCCCCTTTAAATTTATATTAATATTTTATTCACAAATATGGATAAATATAAAAATTTCATATTCTTTATTTACCTGGAGTGTTACATAGACCCTCTCCTTAAACTCTAGAGGTATTTATCATCTATAATTATAAGACATAAGCTAGCTCTGTTCATTCTTCATCCACTTCTAGATGATCTGAACAGTCTCAGTGGTATCTCACTTCAACTCTGAACCCATGAGTGCTAACTCTGCGGCATCGATCTAGCGAAGCGGTGACCAGAAAGGTCACCCATATAAATCCTCAAATGATTTTAAACCGATGGTCGAGTGGTAGAAGCTATTTTATGAGAACTCTAGTAGTGGTATGTGGTCCTCCCAATTATGACCAAATTCCAAGATATAGGCCCACAACATATCCTCTATAACCTGACTAGTTCTCTCTGTCTGACCATCTGTCTGGGGATGGAATGTTGTTCTTAAGCATAGATGAGTCCCAGAAACATTCTCTAATCCCATCCATAACCATAATGTGTAACAGACATTGCGATCTTAGACTATCATCAATGGGACACCATAAATATGAACTATATCTTGCACAATGGGGTGTCCCAAGATTTCTATGGAAGTCTTCTCCCTCATAGTTAGAAAGTGGGGGGAATTTGCGAGTCATTCAATGATGACCTAGATGGAATCATGTCTCATGGATGTTTGTGGTAATCTATTCATTAATTCCATCGATATTACATCCCACTTCTACTCAATCACTTAAAAGGGGTGAGATAACCCCACTGGAACCTAGTGCATCACCTACACCCACTGGCACATAAGGAATCGATACATTAAATCTCCAACATTCTTCTTCATTCATGTCCACCAAAACTGACATCATAGGTTCTAATAGATTTTCTCCACTCTAGGATGTAATGCTAAAGGGGTTGTTTGAAACTCCCACAGAACCTCCTCCCGAAATTCCGTTGGTACAACCATGAATCCTCTAAATAATTGTTATGCTCCTCAAATTGAGAATATTCATAATGAGAATGTCCTCTAGACAACTAAGCATGTAATGTAACACATTCAATATCTACTAGTTGTGACTCCCTAAATCATCATATGAGTTGATAGGGGAAAAAATCAACTAGAGATAAGTTGTATCATCTCCATCCCCGAAGGATAATTACAATGAGGGTAACTAATCAGATATCATGATCAGTAGCTGCAAACTCAATCTGTTGTTGAAGAAATAAATCACAACGTTCCCATTCCCAGGAGTATAGGTGATCTCGAATTCATAATCATTGAGTAAATCTAACCATCCCCTAATCCTCAGATTTAGATCCTTAAATGATAATATTTACTTTAGGGTCCTATTGTCAGAGTAGATGATAAACCACTCTCCCATCAGGTAGTGCATCCACATCTTCAAAGCGAAATACTACCACTACCAACTCAAGATCTTGGGTTGCATAGTTCATCTCATGTGGCCATAGTTGGAGGGAACCATAGGAAATCACCACTTGTCTATGCATTAAAAAATAGCTAAGCGTGGTCCATGATGCGTCACAGAAATCTATGTGTTCAACACCCTCCTCCAGTAACCTAAAGATTGGGGAGCTCATCAAACTCTACCAGAACTACTAGGAATCCTACAATAACGTCACTATCCATATGAAAGGATATCCCTTTTGGGTAAAATATATCATCAATTCCAAAATATGGTAGAAATTTGAAATTAATCTTCAGTAATATCATACTAGCCCAAGGAAGATCTACACCTCGGTCATGATCTGAGGTGGCTCCCATGGTCACACCTCCTCGACCAAGGCTGGGTCCACTATACACCCATATTTTGAGCTAATATGTCCTAGAGAGTGGACCTCATGTTTAAGGAACTAGAACATTGAGATCTTCCCAAAAATAAGGTGCTCTCAGAGTATGTCTAAAATAATCCACGGGTGTATCAAGTGCTTCTCCTCTAATGCTGAGTAGACTGTGTTTCCTTCGATGAAGACTACTATGGATTGATCTATGTATGACTCGATGATCTAATTCATGAGTCCCATGAATACCTTGGGGATGTTTATCCCACCTAAAGGCTACACCATGTACTCATAGTGACCATAACCACATCTGAAAGCTGACTTTGGTATATCCTAATCTCGTACTCATAAATGATAATAACCCGATCAAAGGTCAACCTTCGAGAACCACTATTCTCCCTTTCATCTGACTGAAGAGGTCATTGATTCTTTCCAGTGGATATATGTTCCTCACTGTTACCAAGGTTACGAACTGATAATCCATGTAGAAGCTCAAAGTACCGTATTCCTTCTTGGGAAACAAAATTCGGGGCTCATAGGGTGAAACACTAGGTCTGACGAATCCCTTCCTCTGAAAATCCTCTAACTACACCTTTAGCTCATAAATCTCTATGGGAGCCAACCAATATTATGGTGATAATATTGGTTCTATCATAGGGTGTAACTTAATGTAAAATTCAATCTCCCGATAGGGAGGTAGTCATGGAACATCTTCTAGAAGGACATCCTCGTACTCTGCCACTACTGCTGGGAACTGAAATCTCTCAAAAGTTGATGCTCTGAGGGTATGACTAGCCAACACATGAGTGATAGTCTACACCCTTATATACATGAGTTAATCCTATTCTTATAGGGTTTCCATTTCATGATAAAAGAAAAACCCCGTTCCATCATTACGGAATCACCACACTCTTCACCTAAAGTAGTTAATCTTGGCGTGGACCAAAGACATCTAATCCATACCAATAATGATGTCATAAGTCCTCGACACTAACACTAAGAGATTCAACCAAACAACATGCCTATAAGAGTAGTATCATGCTATCGACAAATATGTGTGATCATCAAGTATCCTCTTGTATATGTCTCCAAGCATAAGGGTCGAGTCAAGAGATCAACCGAAATCTCAAGGTTTCGCAAAAGACATGTGGTGTGGAAGGAATGATTGGAACCTGTGACTATAAGTATAACTGATAATGTAGAAAATATAAATATCATACCTTAAATCATCCTTGGATTTCTTGGGATGTAATCCTCAACCACATGTAGCTACCCCTACCCCTACCCCGAGTCCCCTGATCCTGGTGCGGACCTCTAGGGGGTGGAGGTGGAAGTAGGTCAAAAAGTCTTCCATCACCGGATGATCTCCCTACTCATATTCCATATCCTCCACCTGGTGGGCCGAACTACTCCACTGTCTACCTCTAACTCGGGGGTCCATCCACTTCCTTCATTTTAGTAGATTGATGGGTTTAACAGTCTCTAGAGAGATGTCCCATACCGCCGCATGATTAGAATCACTTCTACCTAGGTAGACTTGATCCATCGTAAGAGCCATGGATTGATGATCCCCTATCATGGGTCCTCTAGTGACATCTCCCATGTCCCGATACCTTTTCTTGACATCAACTCCCAACAACTGAGGTCTCTACACTTGTCTGCCTACTGCTGAATACCACTGTCGACCTCTACTCAACCAAGATGCTCTCAACCAACAATGCTCACCCGAGCACTCCTACATAGGTCAGAATGCATAGAGGCATGAAAATATCTCATAAGTCCAATCGTAGACCCTGATCGATGTTCTGAGCTCTTATGTACTAATACCTGACCATATCCATCGAGTACCATGTGACGTTAATGAACCTCAATTAATAGTTATCCACTGTCATACTACCCAGTTGGAGCTGAAGAAGATCCCAGATACATACTTCTCTCAACATAACTAGAGATAACTCCTCCCTAAAGAGTCACTCCAACTCCATCCATGAAATATTATCTTAATCGTGTGATTTCATGGTCAAACTCCACCATCACCATGTCGAACCCTCAATAAGGATTTCTCATTGGATCAACATCTGGTCTACTAGTGTCCTCACTAGATACAAAAATCTGGTCACTGCCTCAAGCCAGTCCTAAACTGCCTGAAGGTTGGGCTCCCCTCATAACCGGATGGGTCTCTGTCTCTAAAAATCATTGAACACACTTATCCATCACTCTTTTTATTCTGGTACGACAGGTAACACATGTTACTCCACTGGTGGTGGTATTACTGGAGCACCACCTAAAGGTAACACATGATGAGGTGGTCCCTAAATCAATGATTTGTCCCTGAGGGGGTCATCGTTGAGATCGAGCTACTAAATCCTAATAAGTATGAGTCCCAACGACATCCCTTAAAGAAACAATATGTACCAAAATAAATTAGTATATCTAGATAGAAAACATTATTGGACATGGAAAACCTAACCCATCACTATATGATGCATGTAACATTATGTTTCCCCAGAAACTAGTGTTCTCATATACCGAGTTAAAAATATGTTTATCAAAATCCTCATGAATGGATATGTCAGCCACCTGCACCAAAACTAGAGTCCATGGAATGAAAGATGAACTTGAAACAATTAACAATTTTTCCCCAACTAATATCATAGAGTCTCGGTCCTAAGGTAGAACCGACCAACTCTGATACTAATTTGTCACAACCAATCCTAGTGGGGACCACACCATGACTCCCCATGCCAGCCTCCAACATGTCAGGGGATGGTGACTTGCATTGAATAGGCATATCACTAATATGGGAGGTGTGGCCTAAGTACATGTACACATGAACACATATCCAAGCACACAAATGATGAAATGTCAAAACCACTAAGGAACAAAATACTTGAAAACAACTAAACCCACCCAATAGAGTAATATAGAATATAATGTATAAAAGCTATACTGGGAAAAAATAAAATCCCACCAAAAGAAAGATTCTGAAACCTAAAAAGTCTAACCTATAAACAAGAAATTGGTACTCAGACTACTATTTTTCGCCATAGGAATACTTCGTCCTGAAAGGAAGCTCATAAACCCTGGTCCTATCCTGGTCTAACTTGGACTACATTAAAAGGCCTCTCATCTGCACAAGACACGACACGTACAGAAAAATCCCGTTCTTGGGTGAGTATAACAATAATCAGTAGAGGACACTGAAAACCAAAAAATAATTACACAAAGTAAAGGTACAATCAACTCTACATAGTATATGTCTACATAACATATAACAAGGGAAAAATACTGTATATACTCAAAACCCAGACCCATTGTCTAGAGGTAAGTCACAATAACCACATACACAAACTAGTGATTTAGTTCTAAGATTCCACAAAGCACTCATCAGGTAGAACTCACTCCAGAAGTATGATTTCTCTGATGATGTCTTTGTAAGAAGTACATTTGTTAGGAAGTGTCACGAGAGGGATAAATACACTAATAGATCTGAAGAGAGAACAAATACACTAATTTTAGGAGAACTAACTCCTGAGTAGGGAAAAGGTCATGATACACATATGAGGATCATGGCCAGGGCCTTAGATTATATAAAGACTCCTCCAAATTCACCAATAAAGTAGATTATCCACATCCTATAAGATTGGTCACATTGATACCTGACTCTACATTTGTCTAGGAATGGGTAGAAGATATCCTTTCGGGCGTTTTGGATGGAATCTGACTCTATCCAGAATGTGGTTTTAAAGGGATCATACTCCATTGGATGGAAATTATACCCAAACATGGGGGTAATGATCAAACGAGGACTAACCCAAACAAAACATTTCCATGATATAGTGGAAAAGGATATCAAGCCATGTTCAAGAAAGTACGCGACCTCTAGAAGAGTCACACACCATGTCTCTTGACTCAGGGTACTAGTCATGTACAAAAACCCACGTAATTAGAACATGTCATGTAGAAAGAGAAGTACACAAAGTCTACACGGACTTACATACGAGGATCCTTCAGCTGGGTTCACCTGTATACCCTGGTCATATTATAGTACACGGTATCAACATGTGTCCACAAACTCGTGTACTAGATAACAGGTTATCATACAAGTATATCCTGGTTTGGATATGTTTTTGAGTATGTGACTTGTACTCCACCCCATTTCTATGTATCACCCGAGATACATGTTGAGTCATATATAAGGACCTAGATTCCATGTGATAATAGTAACACGCCGTGTCATTGCTTCATATTTCCGAAAACCCTAGACACCACTAAATGGGGCCCACATACTATGTCCACGAGGAAACATGTTTTGTTTTTCATCTTCTGAAATCAAGAAAACCTAGCAACCACTAAGCCTGTCCCACAGGTCATGTTCTTCGTTGAACACACTATGTTCTGCGTGATTTTCCTAAATCGTAGGTTCTTCATCCGATGCTTTGAGTGAACCTTATATTCTTAATCTAGCCGTTTTTACCTGCAAACCAATTATCTTGGGTCATTTCATCACCGCAAAGCCGATTCTATTGGATTAGGGCCTTGTATCAGCCCTAAAAACATGTTTCGATCCATCAACATTTGGAACCATTGAGGTATTATTTCTCCCAAATAGAGTCACTTCACCAGACACCATCATCGTCACACCTCGTCTAGGTTATCCCGATTCCAGATCTATGGTATGGGATTGTTGTTCTACGAAATTTTTTCCCAATGATTCATTGTTCACAACCCTTTGAAGAACATGAAGAACACACATGTCAAAAGGCAGAAGAAATCAAAATTGAAAATAAGTGAATGGCCGTCTATCATCCATCATAATGGAATTGATCCAATCCAATTATAAATTTGAAAATGGGAAAATCAAAATATGAATAAAATAAAACTTGTATCAATTCCCCAAAATAAACCTGATAAAAGACCCTCCTACAATAATGAACAATTTGCGGTTCAACCTGTTCATGGGTTGAACCACCTTCGTCCTTTGAATCGAAGGATAGTGAAGGTATAATCGAAATAACAACCCTTACTCGACATTATATGAAGTATTTAATGATATTTGTTGCTGATTGAGGTTCTTATATATCTTCACAACGATCCACAAGTCGTCATTCATCATCGTTCGTCATGAATTCTCCGGGGTGGCTCCTCTCCAATGTCCTAGAAGATTACGTGGATTTTTTAAAAAATTATGAGCCTAACTGTTGGATCCTGGTTATTTAAAACCAAAAAACACATCTCCACATCATGGAAACATTAAAATAAAATAAATTATTACATTATTTTATTTACATTAAAATTTCACAAAACTAACGTTTTCACCCGACCCAAACTGGCCAATGTTAGGCCTCACATATAGTAAAGTCGTTAATCTGAAGAAAAAAAAATCGTGACCTCATATTTCTGATATGATAACCTATTTAAATGTTATTCCATGTTTTTAGGAAAACTTCTTCCATGCACTATTTAAATGTTTAATTAATTTCAATAATTTATTTCGTCCATTATGGGCCTTAGAATTGCATGTCGTCGCAAAGTATAGTCTTGAAATGATTCCATAATATATTTAAAAATAATACATTGAAAATATGGGAAATTACACATGTATAAGTATGATCATATGGAACTATAATCTACCTAGTTCAAAAGCTAATAACGAATCCCTGATGGGAAGGAAGTGAGTTCATTTTTTTCAGTCTGTCAATGAAAACACATACTGTGTATCTACCTCTAGAAGACCTCAATAATATTAATATAATATCCAATGAAAAATCATTCAATTTTCATTCTAGGACCGTAAGTTATTATAACCATTATGTATCCCACTGGTGCTCTACCTTCACCATCTGATAGGTGAAAAAACTAGTGATAAAGCATGCTATCTGACTTTTCATCCCATCCCACCAATACAGGCACCACACATCTCAATACATTTTGAAGATTCCTTGATGGAATACCCTAAGTGAAGTGTGGGACACCTTCATCAGTTCCTCTCTCATATATATAGGAACCCAGACATGTCTATTATTATGATGTATGTAACCTCTATTTAAAGACCAATCCAAAGGTTGTTCCTCCCTTGAAATACTCTCCTGAAGAACCATGTCTGTAGGATCTGAAAATTTCCTACTTTTTACCCGCTCAAGAACTGAAGAGGTTACTTTCATGATAAGAGATAAGACTACATTTAAAAATCATGAAACTCTAGATGCAACCAAAAAAAGTGTCCCATAAATTTTCATTCATCATTGGCTTCCCATATAGAATCTAGCTCATTTTTCTAACTCAGTGCATCAACTACTGAATTTCCTTCTCATGGAGTATATGTTTTCTAAAAATCGATGTACTAATGATATTTGACACATATTAAGTATCTTATATTCATTCCATGATGTGTAAAAATATGCATGAGGCTCTAATGGTCTGTATATAAAAAAACCACTCACCCAATAGATAATTACTCCCATAATGTAAGGCATGGAAAACTACTGCTATCTTCAGGTTGCGTGTTAGGTATTTCCCTCATGAGGCCTCAAATACCTAGAACTGTACACACAAAATCTATCCTCTTACATCAAAACTACAACTACCGTAGCACTGGAGGCTAAACAAAAATCCTTATACATTCTGGGAGAATCAGAATCTATGTAGAAACAATCCTTACCTTTTTCTCCCAAAAGTCTTTGTCGCACTATTATGAATATAGGAACATAACACTCTTCTGTGGAGGACCATAAAGATGTTAAACAATGTGTTATAATTTTTTTATAAAACCCCTATAATATCCTAATATCCCCAAGAAAATTCATATATCAAACATGTTCTTTGGATACACCTAGGAGACCAACACTATCACCATTTTTTGGCCAATATATTCACATGATTCAATGATAATATACACCAATAAATTAACTTTTTGAATCCAAAACTGGAACTTAGAAAGATTTTCATAAATTTTATGTTCCCTCAGTGTATTAAAAATTTTCACAAGGTTATTATAATGGACTTTAATAGTGTGAGAATAATCCAAGATTTTAACCACAATGACAACGAAAAAAGAATCCCGATAGGGGTGGAACACCTTATTCATAAAATCAATGAAAATGGAAGGCATGTTCGTAAGACCGCATGGAAAAAATAGACACTCATATGGACCATACCTACTACAAAAAGAGATATGAGGTATGTTGGATGGCATGATTTTCACTTGATGATAGCCTAATCTGAGGTCGATATATGAAAACACCATAGCTTTATAGAACTAGTCAATGGGATCATCTATTTTAGGGAGTGGATTCCGGTTCTTGACTATAACCTGTTCCATCATAAAATTTACCACTCTTTTAGGAGGTAATCTAGAAAAATCATTGGGAAAGATGTCCCGAGTATCATCAACTACGGGAGGAAAGTCTGAAAAATGTACTCCCTAATCCTCTATGAAGAGATTATCAATATTGGACACCACTCCACCTTACCAATGATACACAAGTCCCGCTCTACTATCCTAGACAACCCACTCAATCTTGTTTAGATAAATGTGTCCAGTATGGTGATGAAAACGATACCCTACTCCCAACGGTGGATCCAAGGTCCTTATACTAGAGTAATACTAAATTTCTAGCATGAAACTTTCCATAATAGATAAGGAGATGATATAGTATAAAGAACCAATATTAAATAAAGTAGAAACTATAGTACATGATACTAGAATAATGTCTTGAATAGTACATGGTCTTACACTTTGATCCTCAGGTATCAGCTGTAGAGAATGTATCTGTATTGATCCCCAACCCTATGCTACAACTGGACTTCCATGAGTATGACTGCTCTATAGACTCAATTGATCTGATGTATGGATACAATGAAAATTTAATCCTCCTCATCTAGTCCTATTAGTTCTATTCTAACTCCCCACCTAACACAACATAAAAGAACAATCCCATGAGGATGAAGCGGGTGCAAATCCTCTTCCACTAGAAGCATATGGGATGGTCTGACAAAATATCTAATGATTTCCCATACTATCACAAGCATGACACTCCATCATGTATCAATCATAATGAGGCTTCATATTACACTGTCATCCACACTAATGGCAGAAAACAAATCTTCCAGTGAGGTTACCCTGACTGCCACTAGTCTATTGTGAATCCTAGAAGGAATGTATCTTGATACCGAAAGAACTACTGTCCTCTCTCGACATTGATCCTCTTTACCTAGTACTGTCACCTTCCCTCAAGTTACACATTGTGATGATAGCCTATTGGATGATATCATAGAGAGTAGGTTGGTGAAAAATTGTTAGTTGAGTACAAATTACATATTGGATACAGTCCTCGATTCTTATAACATGTGAAATATCATCACAGGCGAGAAGTGGTGCAATGAGTTGAAAATCATCAAACCATGGTGAATACTCTTTCATGAACATAGAAACCTCCTCCAGATTCATGAAATATATATCTCATTTAGGCCTTTTCATATGAGTAAATAAGTTTTCCTAGAAGGAAATCTTAAAATCATCCCAGATAATTCCATGATGGAGACCTTCCGGGGTAATTACATTCAACCTATTCTTGGTTGACTCATGAAGTTTATAAGTAAAAATATATATCTATTTATATGGTGGTGTATCTAGATGATCAGATATGTATATAGTGGCATCACTTCCACTCAATAGAATTTCGACCACCATACTCGAAGATGGTGGGAGGATAATGAAAATGGAACTCACACATCGGATCTTCCATTGTATTTATAGGCCATAGAGCACCCTACATAGACATCATCATAGGCAGGAATGTCCCATGATGATGATCATCAATGCCTAGATAATCTATAAATGGTAGTGCCTCAAGTGGAATTACTAGTGTTAATACTAGTGGCTCAAGGGCCACCACTTCTGGATCATGGTCATCTCCACCCTCTTGGCACACGACATGCAGATTTCATGGATACACAAGTTGAAAAATGCCCATCACACACCTCAAAACAAGTTTGATGCAGATAAAAACACTAGAGGAAGTAAATCATAAGGTTTAAAGCTCACGTCCCATGGTATACTACCCTAATTACCAACATAGAAGGATAGAAATTGGTAAAAGATCAAGATTTGATTACAAGGGTTCCAAAAGGTTAAGGGTAAACTATAACAAACATCTTAATTTATTGGAAAACATTTATTTTTATGTTGTGTTTAACTTTTTAGGGTTTAATTTTCTTATATAATTAAACAAAAATATGAATAAAATGGATTTTCATTTCTAGTGAATTAGGGAATATACTCATTATCACTGAAAATGACAAACATTTAATTTGTAATTAACCAAGCCTATATCTAATATAAAATTGTAACAAGTTATATATGTTGGCATGACTCTTTAAACTATCGATTTCAAACCACAAGGGACCATACAACTCATTAATTGAAACTAGTAGATACCAAATCATATAAAAATAGTATCATAGACATATATATAAACAAGGTTCACTCAAAAATCACAAGAAATATAAGAAAATGGATGTATTGAAATGCACCTATATGGCATGGAATATTCATGGAATGTAAATTTTTGGGGCCTATGATGATGCATATCACAATGTTCCTCACCCTCATGTCATTGGTAAAAGGATGAAATAAAATCCTCAATCCTAATACTCATAATAACCATCCTATAACACATGTTTCAACCAATGGTGAAATTATATGAACAATAATAGGAAAACATAGAACAAAAATTTTAATTTCTTGAAACTCAACAATTACACCGAAAATTGGTTAGCTATGCCTACGAAATTATTATAACCAAGTTAAAAATAACTCCTAATATCCTATCTATTGTCACCAAATAATAAATCGAGATAAGAAAATTCAAAACACATTGACACATCCCAAACCTAGGTTCCACACAAAGGTTCTCCTAGCCCAGCTAGCCATATGGCCTTAAAGGCCTCTCCCTGAACACTATAGGCTTTTGACTAGAAGAAAGGGCTTAGGGTGTGTCCATGGGGACACTATGCAATCATCAAAAAGTGTATCATAGTAGATAAATTTAATATTAGGTAAATAGTTGAATTAGTATGGTAAATATATGGCACAATAGAAGTAGAAACTATAGACTCTTAACCATTATCCATCCATAGGGGAAGTAGAAAAGAAATATATTAAAATGAATCAATTAATAATAACAATCAAAAGATGATGACAATGTATGTAATTTTTGTAAAACACTGTAAATAAGTTATACATGTCACCAACCATTATATTATGTACAAAATAATGAAAAATACAAAAACCATCCAAGAAACCAGATCTCCAACTCAGCCATCTTGCTACCAAGCTCCACCGTATGAAAAAAACAAGGTGTCCAAATTAAGATTCTTCCCCTTGTTAACACCTTCATACATGAAATCATCCTAAGTACAAAAGGTGTCCTGGATATGGTGTGAGATAAATCTTAGAAGGTCACCACAGACAACATCTATAACATGAATTTCATGTAATATAAACTAAAATTCTGTGCATACATGAATATATAAAAGTAAATTAGTATAGTAATGTAAAAAAACATTACCTGATTCATCTTTAGTTGGGGTTTAAACCTGAAAAAATTTCATTTATTAATTATATTTTATTTATATAGGTAATTATAATGACGCATTAACAGTAGAGACAACATGTCATTTTAATAATAATAATGGATCCAATATATAATAATGTATCCATGATAATAATAATGATGATGAGGATCCATGGTAAAAAACATGGAATCCTTTACCTCACGGGTTATGGTAAACGAGTGATAATCTACAGCCTGGATATAAGGGTAAGAGTGTAATGAAAGGGGAATCTCCCAAGTCATTTTCAAATAACATAATTCTAATCGAGTCTGTGGATTTAATTCAAGGTGAAAATGGATAAGAAATGACTAGGCCTAGGGGTGTATCCAATGAGCCTCATGTTCCTAGATATCACACTGGATTCAAGGAGTGAATCGAAGTCATCCTATAATGGTAACAGAGGGATCCTACTATGTCATAATGAGCCTCAACTAGTATATAGAGATCGAGTTCTAATATGAGAATCAACTTTTGAAACTGAAAACCTTAAATCATAATGTCGTCTATGTGTGCTCAAGGAAGTCTTTAAGGATTCCAAATCAAGAACAAAAAATAACCAATCCTATAATATTCAACAATTCTATATGAAAAGGAACCTTATACCTGATTAATTCATTAATTAATCTATATAATACTCATTCCATTTAATAAGTTATTTGGTTTAAGGCATTTCCTTTAATTTATGTAACAAGGCAGATGGAAATGAAACAATTGGTGCTTTAATATGTTAATAAATGAATTTGGCTAACTCCCCTACCTTCTATAAAAATGTCTAGGTGCTCTATATATGTGAAACCAAGGAATTCATTTACATTTAAATAGGCCATGTGATATATATAAATATACTTTCCTATTACAATTATGATTCATCAATTAATTGAAGCACTTACATTAGAAGGGTCAAGGGAAATTATCATATTCAAGGGAAAACCATTACAATTCATAATTAAATATACTAAGTAGGGGATTACTATTAATAGGGTGAAGCTGTAGCACACCCGAATGGTGGCACAAACAGACATTACAAATTACTAATGGCATAATTAAGGAAACCACCCTATTTAGTGAGGATTTCCATGAGAACGTAACCATGAAGGATGTATAACATATACAATGGGGGTCTCAGAATACAATTTGAATGACTATATGTGAGGTAACTTAATTGAATAGTCTAAACCTGATAAAATAACTATACAAACACAATGATAATTTATAAAATGAAAAAACTTGAGGGACGAGTCATAGACCACATATTTATTCTCGTATGACTCTCCTAATTTAGTATCAGCACATAGTTTGTATTAGATAGGATGAAATATGATGAAAAGATCAACACTCAGAAAATTGGCCATATGAACCTCCATCTAAATATCATCTTCGAAGGAAATTATAATAAAAAATGACAAAAATGGAATTGGGTACTTACCGATGTGAATCCAATGTGGTGAACGTGGATCAGATTTGACATTGAATAAGTGCTCAGGATCAAATCCCGAGGAAGAGGATTTGGGATCTCAAATATGGATAATGGAGGCCTTCTTATCCACTAGAAAAAAATGAGA
This sequence comes from Viscum album, assembly GCA_963277665.1. Lineage (NCBI taxonomy): Eukaryota > Viridiplantae > Streptophyta > Magnoliopsida > Santalales > Viscaceae > Viscum > Viscum album. The sequence goes on from CAUJRU010001622.1 coordinate 53,135, forward strand.
GGGAGAGGATGAATAAAAATAGAATGAAGGGAAAAATGGTCATTATACCAAAAATTCTAGGTTCATAGGGTTAGGCTGCATGGTTAGCCAAACCATGAACCAAAAATGTGCCTCCATATACTTATAGAGAACACCCACATGGTTAGGCCACACAGTTAGTAAAACCAGGCCACAACCATTGAAATCACCTCAACTAAAAACTGTGGATATTTCGGGCTACATTTCTCTTGGCGCACAGTTAGGGAAAACCATGAACCCCGCTCCACCCCCTATCCGGATCCACATGGATATGAGAGACTATGTGGGATGGGTCACATGGTTTCAACTAACTCTGCAGCCCAATGATTTTCTCTATTGGATGGAGTATTGAGCCCTAAACAAGCCATGGACACCCCGGAAACCTCTATATCGTCATAGGGAATCAATATTAGGTCCAAAATAATCAATTGAAACAAATTTTATAGGATCCATACATTAGAAAAAAACTATATTCTTATGTAATAGGTCTCTATATAACAGTGAGGGAAGTATGGCGGTGAGGATCAGAGAATTCATAACCCAAAAAAATGCTTCCATAGATTCCATCATGGATGATGTATGGTATAACTGAAAATGTAGGTGGAATGTGAAGATAATGGTGTGATCTACGTGCCCCAATCCATCGAACCTAATAAATCGTATGAACCTCATGTGAAACATGACTATACTACTCAATGGGTAGAGTAGTATCCTCCATATCTATATAAAAAAATGAAATATATATGATGAATTTTTAAAATATAATTATAACATCATGGTTAGAAAAATGTTATGACTTTCATATGTAATATATAATATTCCTATTCCCATTATTTTATGAAAATTTTCTTACAAAACTGGGCATGTCTTCATTATTTCAAATAATATTTATAATTTTTTTATAAAAATATTTCTGATGTCTGTCAACACACATTGAAGATTGTCATCTTTCTTGACCAACAATTTCCAAGGTGTCCAATCTTTCCTCCATTCTAGTTGGAATAGAGTCATGTTTTTAAGGGTTTTTTCGTAAAAATATTTATTTCTCACACACCATTTATATTTTTGAGATACACCTAATGTATTCAGTGTTTATTTCATTTCTAGGTCGTATACGATTAGGTTAGAGCCTAAATGGTGTCTGTATCATTTATGTATGATTTCTCACTAGATGGTACATTTCATGGTAATTTTTTTAACGTGATTCATTTATAGTGCATACAAGGATATTTTGATTATGATTTCATGTAATCTCACAAGAAATTGTTGCATTCACTTTAATGTAAGATTAGAAGGATAATTATGAAAACCAAAGGATGATATGAAAAATAATTTTATCATGTGAACATGATTTGTAATGGGATGAAAGTTTGGTAGAAGAAAATTTTATTTATTGAAATGAAGTAACATTTTGGAATTTTCAGCTTATTTTTGATTTATGTGAATAATTGTTTAATTAATGAACTATTTGTTTTTTAGAAAAAGAATTTGGAAATGACATATAATTCTCAAAAATTAAAGGGGTTTTATTAACACTATGTAATTCAAGAATGAAAAAAGTAAACATTGAGGTAAATGAATCCTCATGAATGAGAGTGTGGACTCAATCCATCAATTTTACGACACTATTTTCTATCAATACTATCATGATTACATCTGCCTTATATTAAAAGTTTTTCTTATTCTTGAGGTCAGTCCATATCATTCTATATCCCATTGTACTTAAATCTCTCTTGATATTGTATCCTATTAATGTCATGTATCAATATCAATTGGAATTCAAGCATTGGGAATTGTTAAAAATCCCCAATATTAATTAATGGTGTAATATAATAGTTATCAATTGTGTCTTTATGGTACACAATAGGAACATATTCATCCCATTATGTTTTCATAGAGGCACACGATGTAAAGGAGTGTGTTAATGGAATATATAATGACTGGAAGTTTCTACATAGACAATGCATCACTTCTGGTAATACCACAAGGAATCAACCACTTCTAAATGTGATGGGGGTACTGACACTCTTTCACATTAAATCTATATTATTCTTGGTTGAAAATGTAAAATTGGTAAGATGAATCTTCTTAAATTTTCTTTTCTATATCTTGTTGAACATGTTGACTATACCTTAGCCCCTATTAAATTTCATCAGTTGTCTATTTTCCTCTTTCAATGAAGTACATGAAAAAAATGAAAAAACGACTCTTTGCTAGGAAAGTTATAAGTAACATTAAAACCCCCTAGAATAATGTATTGATTCACTATACAATGTTTATGGTCTTCTGTCCATGCCTCTTCCCCCAGTCATATGCCACTTTCCATTTTTCATTTAGAAACCACATTATATAATCACACACTCCTTGATTATTCCTATATATTTATTCTAATAATTATTAAATCCCTCATTGGATAATCCCATATGATATAAGTAATTGATCATATTCCACAATAATTCTTTTTTTCATTATGTTATAATAGAAAAAAACAATAAATAGATTATATATGAAGCCTCATGATAGAATTCTTTATAGGTTCATCATGGAATGTTTTCACACAATGTTAGTAATGAGTCCGATGATGTACCAACTATTTGAATTTAGTGGTCTCCAAATAATAGGATCTATATTGATTCCATCATTGATTTCTCGATAATGAATAGATATCAATCAAACACTCTGAAAACATGTGAAATGGTTGATGATACATGCTAAAATGAATCTCTAGGATTCATAATTTTGATTATACATAATAAAAAATTCATGCGGTAGAGGGGAAAATTACCATATTGGGAACTGAAATTGATAATACACCTGTTTATTTTCTGTTTAGAAACTTCCTAACAATTTTTATGAACTATCTATAGAAAGAGAATGTGGTAATACGTAGAAGGAATTCCAAGAACTGCAGATTAAATTTCACATGAGATGGATCAAGTCAGTTATCATGAGAAACAAGTTCATTTATATAAATATTCCATAAACCTAGATTATTTGTTGTCAATATATTTAGAAATTGTTGAAACACTTGATACAATTCATCTCAATGACCATGACATTGACAATTTCCTTTCATTTCACCATTTATTCTTTTTTATAGAAAATATTATAAACAAAATATTGTTGTATCCAATCCTACAGAAGGGATATTTCACATGAGATGGAATTTTCAACTATGTGTACAAAAAGACCCTTTTTGAGTAGTAATTTCAAATTGAGGATATATCAATATAGTGTATTGGAGGTTGTGACCACTAGGCACATCTGTGAAATATCCATATCCACATGTAGTATCCAAACATAGAATTAATTTCTTAGATAATGACACAATATTTACATTAGAAAGAGGTTATATCGTCTTCTTATATCCTCAAAGATAAAACTATAGTTTGATAGTAGAATTTTATATTTTCCAAAAGGCATGTCCAATATTTTATAAATAGAATGTGAATCATGTAAAGAATATCCCATGGTAGAGTCAAACCTGGTGTTCAATAAGTCCCATAATCTAGCATAAGTTCCTAACCGATTCAAGATCAATAAAGTGTATTTAGTGTTGTTACCCCTAATTACATTTGTTTTATGGCCACATCTACTTCTAATATCCAAACAACAATTTCATTGGTTAGGTAACCACACAATATTTTTATTACTGAAATTTTAGAATAGCATCTTTCTTCCAAAAAATAAACCTATTTTTCATAGTACATTTTTATTCTTATTAAATGTATGTTCTATTTTTTATATAGAGAATGTGAATCATATAAAACATATTATATGAGAGAATAAAACTGTATGTTTAGTATGGTATGAATTATCTTAATCAAGGGATTGAAAAATCAGGTGTGTAGTTAATCCTCTTTTACACATAGTTATCCCTCTTTGATCTTATATTAATTCTATGTTAATTAAAATTTAATCAATATGTAAAAATTATTTAATCCTAATTAAAAGATTAGTTAATCACTACTTAGTTATTAGTTAAGAAATCAAAAAGTAATAGTAAATAAAATTTTTTTGTTTGAAGGTTACCACGTATTATTCATTGATTAATCATATGTTAAACATAAAATAATCCTATTTTAATCATTACTTATTCCTAAGATAATCATTAATTAATTTTTTTTAATGAATCATTAATCACTCAATAATATTTCAGTATGAATTCATTCATTAATGGTTATTAAATAGTTATTTTAAGGTTAATTAATAAATAATAATTAACTAATGACTGTTTAATAATTAATTCATTAATAACTATTTCTAAGTTAATATTTCTTTAATCATTGAAAAATATTTCCTTAATCATTAATTAATAATTAGTTAATAGTTATTTAATCATCCTTTAATCTTTTTTTAATCATTAGTTAATCATTATTTAAGTATTACATAGTCATTCATTAGGGAATACTAAATCCAAAGTTAATCATGACAAAAACATTCATTAATAACTCGTTAATAATTACTTAATTAAAAATTATTATGTAGTTAATTTAATGTTAATTATTAGTAAATTACTATTTAATCATTATTTGTGTATTTAGTTTGTAGTTAATTTAGTGTTAATCAACGATTAATAAGTGTTTATTCATTACATCATCATTAATTAATCATATTCTAATCACTTACTAATCATCACTAAATTAATATTTACCATGTACATACTTTATAGGTAGTTATTGGTTAATTAATAGTTCATCATTATTTAATTATTTGTTAATCATTAGTTAATCATTATCTAATATTTATTTAATATTTTATTAAATACTGGTTAAACAATAGTTAATCATTCATTAAATATTATTTGACCCTAATTTAATGACGGCTTAAAAAAATTTTAACCAGTAATTATTAATTAGTTAATTAATATTTATGAAGTAGTTACTTTAATGAAAATTATTATTTATTTATTAATTAATCATTATTTAAGTAGATAAATTATAATTAATTAATAGTTAGTTAATAATTAATTATCAGTTGATCCTTACTGTATCTTTAGTTAATCCTATATAAATCATCATCCAATAAATGGTTAATCATTCATTAATCATTTCTTAATCATTATTTTACCATACATTAATCATTCACTAATAATTAGTTAAAATTTATAGAGTCATATATTAAGAATTAGTAAATCCTAAATTAATTATGCCTTAATCCTTCATTAATCACTCTCCAATCATTTCTTAATTAATAGACGTCCCACCACAAACAAAGAATCCCAAAGACAGTGCCTTATTTTATTACATTGGAATGATTACAAGGAATCAAATCGTAATGGAATGAATGTTAAACAGTTTTCGAAAACCATATTACATACATGTAACTCATTTTATATTTGGTATAGAGAATAAAATATAACAATAGTAAAAACTCACCATCCTTGAAACTAATTCTAATAATTCATCCTCATACCATTGGGTATTGAAAAACAATTAGGGTTAACTCAGGTTCTTATTAAGGGTAATGTACAATAGAAATAATATTGAATCAATGATCATAATCAATATGAAAAAGAAAATAACTAAAACAAAATCCATTTAATCAATGAACTAAGAATGAAATGCATCCATAGAAATTTTATATGAAATAATATCATATATTGTAAGAATAACTAAATTATCAATCGGGGTGATTCTTAATTATTGTATGTCATGTTTCCCAGGCACGTGATACCTTTACCATCAAGATCCATTCTGAATTCATTTTAAACTACTTTAATTTTTCTAATCGATTTTTCTCATAAGAAAACTAATGCATTGAGGGGATTAAATTAACTAATCTATAAACTATATAGTTCATGTCAAAATCATTCCTCATATAGTGAAATAATCAATTTAAATCCTAAACAATGTTCCTCATCAAATATCTGTATTGAATAAAAGACACATATTTATCAATATTTCCCCATTTAATAAATTAAAAATCAAAGTGAAAACAACATTTAAAATTGTTATACAATTTATGAAATAATAATATCTATTTAATGGGAATAGGGATATTTAATATAAATTTAATGTACAATAGAAAAGATTAAAAGGAATCAATATTTTAATATAAATTTAACAATCAAAAAAGAATGTGATATTGAAAAGATACCATTTACCACATGGTAATTGTCAATTAAAAACCCCTAGGATGAGATAGTTCAAAGTGAAACCTACAATACAATGAATAATGAGTGACTCATTATATTAAATTATAAATGGGTAGTTAATAAACCAAACTAATGTAAATCACAATAAAACAACAAATAAGCCTTAATGGAGATGAAATCCCTTACCTTACATTTCTTTTTGGGTGAATGTACTTTATCCTTTTTTATACAGGTTTTAAAAATGTTATTAATGTATTAAATAACCATTATCCTATTTATAATATTATAAGTTATCTTCTTATGAAATCTTATTTGCCACTTTTTAGTTATCTTTCATTATTTTCACAATGTCAGGTGTTAGTTTCTTAATTTTTCGAGTATGTCTTGATTTATTATTTGTCACTCCTATTACATTGATAATGATTTAATCATATTCCAAATTTAAAAACAGGGTTAAGTATCATATATATTTACTATATATTTATTAATAATAATCCATAATATTTGGAGACTGGAAATGGAATACAACATTCACGGAGACAGTGGGCCATATGTATGCATGAACGCTACCTCCATTTCATTGTCGAATTTAAAAATGAGGTGATATATAAATATATTTATCATTATATTATCACATTTATATCATATGCGTGACATATTTTTATTAAAACCATCCCTTAATACATTTCATGTATAGTGTGAACGAATCAGATTGCTTTGAGGAAGTGGTAGTTCACACGTCCCCAAACGTAGTTATCGTATTCCCAAAAAATATAAAGTAAGATTGTATGTATTATATAATAATTAAATAATCATAATGAAATTATAAATATTATATATATAACATATAAAGAGTAAATACATCGTTATTTCCAACCATGAAAGGTTATAGTGGAAGAATGAACGACATCGGTCTACAAGGCGATAGTCCTCCGTACACAAAAATAATGATTGTGTATCCCATTTGATGGATGTGTGTGAATGTGAGGGTTAAAATATTAGAATAATAACAAATCAGTATATTAATTATACTAATGATATTATATAAGCATGATATGAAAAAATTTGATGTGGTGGAGAAGTAAATGAATCAAAAGGGATCATTGAATAAAGTTATCTCTTATTCGGGTAACTCATTTTGGGTTATAAAAAAAGATAACCTTGTCTTTTTGTACAAAATTTAACTATTTTAGGTTTAGAGGAGGGATGTTTTGATATTATTTTGTCAGCTGTTTAATAATCCAAAGTGTATTAAGAGGTGTGAGGAAGGGGATGAGTGAATTCCTCTTTGAAGTGGAGGAGGAGTGACATTCTTCTAAATACCAAAAGGTAAACACTACTGGGAGGAATCCCTTAATTCATGAGCTTAAAAAATGGTAAATAATGGATTAAATGGGATTTATGTTCTATACACACTCACAGTACATAATAATAAAATCATTTTTATCATTTTATTCCTTAGTCATTATGTTACCTTATTTTATTAATTTAGGGATTTCATTTATGAATCATGTTACATAACCCATGTAATTTTATAATTAGGACTAAATTAAAGTGATAATTACTAGAACCTATATACCAACTTAGAATATGAGGATGGAAGGCATTCAAATAATGGTTTATCTCCACATTCCCTAGGAAGCGATGGTCACCGCACCAGCCCCTCCGTCCTAGGTGGGGGAGGGACCTTTTCCACCCCTTAATGGAAATCACCCAGTACACCTCTCTCTATTTTGGAACATCGATTGAATACATTTCTTCCCTCAAATCTCCCAATGTCCTAAGGTTATAGAGATTTTTTATGTATCCCCACAACATTCGATTTCAACTTTGAAATTCACTAAAGAATCCGGGTTACTGTATCTGATGTTGATTTCATGCTTCAAACAAAACCACCCATCGGTTGATTCTTTTGATCATATTATTTTTTGATATTGGGTTTTTCTGTAGAAATAGACCATATGTATTCTTTAATCCAATAACTTTATAATTTGATTATGCTTTGAATATTATTTGAATTTGGCTTGGTCAAGTGCACCTCATATCTGCGATGAATCCCTCATTATTATCTTCAGATAGACGTAATACTTCTATATGAAATGAGATTCTCCATATATGGTGATCTAGGTAAGAAGTCAAAATATTTCGAGCCCTTCTAGAATCATTAAATTATTTTTATTTTAGGTAATCTTGTAGGGAGTTATCTATTTTTTTAATAGTATAACTAGAGTAGAGTGTCACCAATTCTCACCATGAATTTGTGAGGAAATTATAATGTAATATTTAAAACATTGATTTGTTATGACGACATGAAATTCCATACAAGAAAAGTATGATAAAACAAGGATTCTATTCTCATTTTTAGTAAAATCTAAATGAGAATTGATTTGAAAATGAAATGAATATTATATCTAGACACTTTTTAAAATTATAAAATGTGTAAAAATGTATTTAATAACTTATTTGGATGATAAATAATTTATTTTTATTTTTTTAGAAATCAGTGTTTTAGATTAAAACAGATTTCCAACTAAAGGGTAAAATAAATTCGGATTTTATTATAATAAAATTTGAACAAACATTTGGTACTAAATAGTGGGAATATTGTAATTTTACTTGAAAACATCATGAATACCCAGATTATTATAAAATTAAATGGTTATATTAATAAAGATTCAAATAATTTCATTCTACTTAAATTCATGAATTAATAATCTGAATTAGAATGTGATTTTAAAATCGACCCTTACAGTGATCAAAACATTAAAAATAGAATTAATCAATGAATCAATTATGTATATCAACTTTAATTCCACTTATAAAAGTGGAAAATAATAGAAGATAATCAAAATCCATTATATACATAATGCTATAATATAAATGAGAATGAAGAAGTCGTATAACCCATAAAATGAAATTGAGTTAGTAAATTTTATACAACATGGTAATTTTCATATCAAATCCCCATAGATAAATATATAAAATTTAGAAATAAATTACTATAAATTATTAATAAATAATTTTATAAAAAATCACAGGGGATGTATATACACTATATAAAAGAAATTTGGCCCATAATATTAAAATATGCCTCAATGAAATGAAATTGAGATGAAATATGTTAATTTACTTTTACTTTTTATTGAATGTGATTTCAAATCAGGTATAGTGAACATAAAGATGTTATTAAATTATAACAGAACTTAATCTATTTTTAAAATATCATTTATAATCATTTTATAACATCTTATCACCTAATAATTAATAATATTCCATTACATTTATTGTTTCAGGGGTAAATTACATTGTTTGGTCATGCTTGTTTTGACATGAAAGAACTAGTTGTTGAGAATATTATATATTTATATCATATAAAATAATAATAATAATGATATAGTTATCATATTTTTAAATAAACTTTACCTTTAAATCAAATCCTGAATTATGTTTATGAAAAATTAACTATGTTATAATCATGGTGATGGTAGACTGTACGTACGCATGAGTAATGTTTCATTTTTCAATGATCATTATTGAATGGAGGTAAGTAAAATTATATCAATAAAGAATGACAATAATATCATATTTAATAATAATATTATTTTTTAAATTTACACACACACATATAATTATATCATCCATGTGGTGTGGTGGTGAAAAGTGAGTGACATCGCTTCGTGATGACGGTAGTCCACAAGTAAACAAACAATGTTGTAATTATTAGTGTAATAAAAAAAGATGATATATTAGATTTTAATAATCATAAATATGAAATTAATATCATAATTATTTCATTTATATAAAATAAATTGATTAATACTATCCTTGTCACGTCCTATGTAAATATTTTTTGAAAAATAAATCACATCACTTCGTGTGGTGGGTGTTCGTTGTACACATGAAAGACATTATTGTATCCCCTATAGAATGAGATGTAAAAAAGTATATATTTAATATAATTAATAAATTTGTATAACTATATTTTTAATATCATATATATAATTGATATCCATAATCATAACAATATTTGAGAGGTTGTAATATAAAAACCATTGAAAATGGTTTGTGAGGCGGTAGTCCATCGCACATAGAAATGAGGATTTAATAACCCATTTGATAGAGGTGAAGGTTTTTTAGATAATAATCATAAAATAAAAAATATCAATATGGGGAATATATTTCATTTTTTATTTTATAATGGTTTAATAATAATTTAAGGATGTGTAGAGATAAATAAAATTAAGATTCCCATTGAGAAACGTTTCCTCTTCTTCTGGTATCCTCCATATGTTTTCACCAAATCCTTCCTAGGTTTTATTTCTTCCCAAAATAGGGATTATAGGATGAAAGGAGGAAATTTTAGAAGTTAATCCTTCTAGGATTTTCCTTACCAAATGGGTGTGAAGGTATGAATAATAGAGGATAGGGGTGGCCTTTTATAAGTGTGGTGAGTGGTAGAATTGTATTTTTTTTGAAAAGATTCAATGATTCCCACGTTTTCATCCCTCTAAAAGCCTAAAAAATGAACCATTATTGATCCTAGATGTGATAATGTAAAAATAAGGCTAAAATATGGGCGTTGGAAAATTTATTGGGTCATTTTGAACCCCTATATTTTTAGTTTTACCCTCATTAAATACATTTTTACCTTAACCAGAATAAATAATTTTTAATATTTTCACAATTCATCTTGGTAAAATATTAATTTTATCATATTAGAATCTATAAATTATTCTGATTCCAAAAAATTTAATTAATTTCTAGAAAATCTATTCACGTAATTGGAATAATGTTAGCATAAAATTAGGCTCACATACGTGATGAGAAAGTGTTTCTCTAAATAGAAAATGTGTAAAAATTTTCAAATTTTTTATATCAATTATCTAAATGATAATTAATAAAATGACCTAAATTATATTAATTGATATAAAACTGAACTAATTTTACATTAAATCCAATTAAAAATATAATTTAACATCACATATAATTTAAATGAAATGGTTATTTTCAACTAAAATTTAGTATTTTTCACTGTTAATCAAAAAATGAAAATTTTCTGAAAAATCACAAATATTAAACCTAAGATATTATTAGTATGTTGATAAAAATTTATGTTTATTTTTTAAAGTAAATTTTCTAAAAATATTAACAAATAATTTTAAATTATGTGATCAAAGTGGGACTAATATATCCTTTAGAAAAATATCAATTTTCATACAATATTTCTTTTTATTTTAAATAATTCTTATTTTATTTCAAATCAATTGATAACTATAATATCATAATTTAGTTAGTAATATTAATACCCAATAATTTAATTTCTTGGTTATAATTGTATACTATATTTTGTTTCGTTTAGTCTCAGGGTTGTGTGTTCTACAAGCTATCAAAGGGATTATATTTAAGGAAATATATTTTATGGGTTGTTTAAGCATGGTGTTGCATGTCATATATGCTATAAAAAATAATGTTATTATTTTAAAATATATGGGTGTTAATTTAGGGATCAAGAGGGAATTTATTTAACTTAGAAAAATGAATGATATTATTAATTGAAGTCATTTTTTGGGGTTACAATGACTAGTAGAAATCCTTCACAATACTTTGGATGATATCAATGGGGGCAAAATTCCAAGGTGTTAGATTTAATTACATAAAAATCCATTGGTGATCTAAAAAAGGTGATATTTTTTTTAAAAAACTACTTATTTAATAAAAACACACAGTTTTGCTAACACCTATTCAAAGGATATTTATGGTGGCTATGAGCCATAAATCGTCATTTCTAGATATATTGGATCATTTTATTTCTTACATAACTGATACTTTTTCCACCTAAGGATGTGATATGTGTATTAAATTGATAATTTTTGAGGTGATTTAATTAAACAAAATATGTACTTAATTTATATTCCATCCAATATTTTTTCTATTTAACTTATTTGTGATTTATTGGTGGATACATTCAATTTTTTGTAAATGAAAAAAACGATGATTATTGTAAGATCAGGACACATTGTGCCATGATGTGAAGTGGTGTGGTGCGATACTAGAAATTAAATCTATGTTAGATCTGGGAAGTATTTATGAATCTAGGCAATATCATTTTCATAACAAAAAATAAGGCATCCCACGATGATGGATGGCTATACAACGCTAATGGGGCATGAAACAAATGGAATAAAGAAACGGGATGATTCAATGTTGGAAATTAATGATTCACATCATGAATAAATTACAAGAAATAAAAATAGTATAATGAATGAAATACATATATATATCATAATGGGATGAAATCTCAACCAGAGGATAGCCCGACACTTTCAAACAGTGAATCTAACTCAAAATATGAAAATTAATTGAAAGACATAGTAACATGATTTTAATGGGATTTAAATGGGATAATTTTTATTTATGATATGAGCGCAATTTAATACATGGATAAGATCCGTTATTCAATATTTTATGAAATTATGATAACCAAGATAACACAAGATCTCCATTGATGTTTATAAATTGAGGGAAGAGTTTTTTCAGATAAGGACAAATTCCAATACCAATGTATTTGGTGGGAAGTTGTATTTTTGTTAGGTCCTTCTCCACTTTCCCTTTATTTTTATTTTTATTTTATTTTCATAATTTACTTACCTCTTACACTCTTATAAATAAGATTCTGTGGTAAAAAATTCCTTATTATTAGGTTATATGGTAAAGGGGGGAGGTGTCGTTGGAACAACTTTTTTTATTCTATTCATGTATTTTGTTTCCTTCAATTTCCTTATCAAAACATCAAATCCTTTTCCTTTTTATTTCAGATGAACATTAGGGAAACATAAATAATGAAAAATATTAAAATATACCTAGTAGTACCCCTTAATTGAGGCATTATCATTTTCACATTTAGGTTAACCAGGTTTAAATATGGAATGTTGAAAAACTCAATTTGGTAATTCCGTAAACTACTCGACCATGGGAAAGTTGGGTTTGCTAAATTAATGAGACAGTAACATGATAATTTGATCCACCTCATCTCTAAACTATTGATATATATGGATTAATAAATTCAAATTCTAAAATTCAATTTCACCAGAACCCTGAGACTACAAAACCCCAGAATGCCTTTCCAACATGATTTCAAACCAATCAATCTACTTTTTTTTCATTATTTACTCAAACTATTTCTGAAACCCCAATATGATTCTTCTCCATTTTAATAAATCAATTATTTAAAAAACCTATGTAATCTAATTTCACATTCTCTATGGGTTCAACCTTGAACATTCCAAATAATATACTCCTTCGTGAATTTTAATGACAAAATCATACTAAGAGAATCAACGTTGAAATTTACTTTCTCCTATACACAAGATATGAGGAAATCAAGGTTTAAAAGGTATTCCACTCATCGCCTTTTCTTGGAGATTAAACTAATTAAGGTAAAATATATCCAATGATTTTATGATTGGTATACATAATGAATTTCCCATTTATGTGTTAGTTCGATGACAATTAAATTAATTAATAATTGCTACTAGATCAAGGTTATAGGTTGGATAATTCCTTTAATTTGGTTGAATTTTGAGAGAGTCATTCACAATAATACAATAACCCTTGTTAATAACAGAACAAAATCCTATGAATGTTGCATCAATATATAATACATATCCATGCATAGCCTAATGTAAAACCTAGATAGGGGTTGTTTCTATTATTGGTTCAACTCATCAAAATAAATTTTATATTTAAATATTTATAATTTTTATTATTATTTATGAGTAAGAGTGTTCAAAGTTGATTCATTTCTATATATTTACTAGGAATATCATTATTAGAAACCCATCCCAAGAAGCTATATATCATAAATACAATTTTTTATTCAAAATTTATGACAACCTTCACCTTTTCAAGATCTTATAATATGAAAAAATTTACTCCACTTATACCTATAACTTGGACTCCAAGATCTTAAAGCAACATTGATAGTTTTTTATAAAGTCTATGATCATTGAGAGTTCCCATAAAAATCCCAACTTAATTTATATGCTCTTATATAGTTTTAAAATGACCCAAAATATAATCAATAAATACTCTAAAAACTTAATCATTGTATCGATGTGATATATTATTAATAAGCTCAATGAATACCATAAGATAATTAGTTGTAATTAATATTATCAAAAGTTATTTAAATGACCACGCGTGCATCTAAAAGATGATCTACGAATTTCATACTCCATAACCTTGAGTTGATGGAAACTTAAATAGAGGCTGATCTTCAAGAACCACCTTACCTCTTACATTTGATCAATGATTTCATCAGTGTGTGGAAATGGGTGTTTAATATTGACAATGATATGGTAAAAAATTCTATTTTTATGATAAAATGAATAGATACTCATTATTTCTTATTAATATGGAATGGTACGGCCCATATAGAGATACTAGAACAAATCATTAATTTTTTTTAAAAAAATCATCTCGTAGAAAATTTAACCCTTTTAGATTTTAGAATTCCATGTGATATGAGGGACAAAAAATTTGTTTCATACTAGATAATAGATCATTTGATTACTCAACTTATTTCTCATGGAGTAACATAAAGAATTCATCCATGAACACTTTAGAGAACTCCATTACCATAGTAAGAAACTTGATCCTAAATTTCCTTCCAAGAACCTCTATTGAAATTGATGATATATGAAATATTAATATTATGACCTGGGAAGAGGAGGCCCCTCCCAAATGGACCTCATGTTCATAACTGATTTAATAATATGGGTTCTTTCATTAGTGGTTGTGAATGTTACTATCTGATGTTACAAATAAATATTGGATTTAAATTTTATCATTAAATCTATGAAAAGAATAACATTGTAGTGGTCCATATTGAGGATAATAAAGTCCCATGATAGTTTTATTTTCGATATAGTCATATTATGTGAAGGTTATGAGTGTCCACATTAATTATTCTACACTAGAGGTTTAGATATGCCAATAATATATAGCTTACATTCATACAATAGGTTTTATAAATCTATTACAAGATTAGAGATAAATTAATGAAAGGAACATATATAATCTAAAATTATTTCTATTGAAGATTCCATATGAATAGAAATACGAGTTGTTTCCTATCTCATATAAACTTCCATTATTTATTTCCCTATAAAATGAAACTACAGAGTGCATAAATGATCCTGAGGCATCCTACAAGATTGAGGATAATCTGAAATCATTGTTTTATCATAAGAATAACCACTTTTAAATCCATTCCCATATTTTTGGGGCACCATTTATTCGGAAGAATCCAATTCCCTTGAGTCCCCATGGGGTTTATGAAACCCAAAACACTTCTTCACATGAGGTTAGTTTTATAAAATCTACGATGATGGAACACATACCCAAAATCAATAAAATTAATGGGTGCCTATTAGAAAGATAACATTATATTAATAACCCTGAAACATATATGGTAGAGAAGAGTTCAGATCCCCTAGTAGGGCGTAGGAATCGTACTACAGTAGTTACTTTGAGCCACTAAAAGTACCCTATTTAAACTCACCTCAATTATTCTTCTTTTCTAGAAAGTTACATTCACTTACTCTTAGAATATGATGGGTTTTATCCATTCCCAACATATTGATGTAGTTTATTTCCATCAACAACGCTCATGGAACTGCCTTAGAATTTTTTGGGAGAATTAATAGAAATAAATGAGATTAGAAGATTGGAAATTTACCCATTTCAAACCACTGGGATTTAAACTTGTAACATTAGACCATTTCAGGTGAAAAGGGGAAATTATTATTAAACTTGTTATACTACTCTATGAACATCTAGATACACTATTAAAGGCATAAAAACTCCCATAACTTCTCTTTTGACACTGCATTTATATTGAGATTTTAGTTGAAAATAACCTTAATTCACATTAATTACAGGTTATCATGCAGTGTGGTGTGAACAATAGACTCCCCAATTTTCTAGGTCAGGGATTCAATCTTAAACATTACTAAATTTTCTTTGATACTTTAATGAGTCTTGATGAATTAAAATGTTCACTCAATATTCTACAACCAATCCTTTTCATCTTATGGATCAAAGAATTCCCAAAAAAATGGGGTTATTGGTGAAAAATTTATTGAGATTAGTCCTTATCATGACTTGGACTAAGAAGTAATTATTTTTCCATGTTTGGGCCAGGGATGGATCCTTGGTAAATATATCTAACAATTCACACCACTTAATTGATAGTTTATGATCTATGGGAAGATTAACATTGAGATAAGTATATAGATCATTCTTTAGAAGATTCAAATGGGGTGTTTTAGGTGGCATGATAACATAAGAAATCCTATAAAGGAGGAAAAAACCCTTAAAATAAGAAAATAACATCTTTTAAAACCTATAAAATCCATTTATAAACTATAATAATTATAGTCTTCCATCAATGTGCCTTAATATTTTACCATTTAAATTCCCCCAAATATTCCAATACTCCACCAAACATTACATAGAACCCAAAATCAAATCAAAATACCTTCAGATTAATCTTTTAACTACAAATCATAGTGGCGTAATTCTTTTTATAATATACATTGACAATAAATATATTAAAAACATACTTTTAAAGTCTCGATGGTTGTGTATTTTTTCTACCATAACTTTCCCAAATAAGATAGATGAAAACCATGATTCATTACCATTTGATCGAAAAATAACACCATCTACCCCGAATATTATATAAGCTGGGTGCAAATAAGTAACAAAGTTCTTTCTCAATACCCATGAGCTAGAAAATAGGTCATGGGCGTCAGGGAACTGCCTTTGGAAAAGGATTATCCTAATTAAAAATAAAATAAGGGTCTATCCTTGAAACATAAACTAACCTCACCATTTATTAGTGATTCAAGTAATAAAAAATAGTTATGAAAAATAAAATGAACCCAAAATTATATAATAGAAAAAAGATAACATATGAATCTGGGTTGGAAAATAAATACCTGATAATTAATTACATAAAAAACTTATAACAAAATCTGGCATATATAAAAATGTTCCAAAACCTAATATATATGTAATAACAACGGGACGTTGATATGGTGATATATAATGGATTATTCAATCACAGAAATAAAGTAAAAAATTAAACAATATAAATGCTACCTATATCATTGTGACATGAGGGAAAAATTCAACCATGTAACCTAATAAAAATTAATGCTCGTATTACATGGATACCCAAAAACCCCAACATATCCATTTCCATTACTAGTATTAGTTAACACAAGGTCTAATTGAACCTAAATGGTTTATGTAGGGTGTCAACATAACAATCCCAGCTTGATCCCACTAATTGTTTCCTTATAAAACACTTTTTAGAAATTGTTGAATGATTGTTTAAAAATAAATATATTGAGTTTAAATTTTATTTTTTTATCAAAAAATATCAATGATCATGTAATTTTTTTTTTTGTAAAAATTAATTTGGAACATTATGTGCTTTATAAAAAAATTATCAATCACACATCCTGGTAAATATCCTAGGGTAACTAATGTAAAGTCTCTCTAATATCATTATACTCTTCTAGATCAGATAAAAGTGTATCAAATAGTGAACAATTCACTTTATAAAGTTGTATCCTAAACTAAAATTAAATATTAATAGCTATAGTGGAATGCTTTACCAATGATGTCATTTGGAGTTTACTAAGTATAATAAAATCAATATCTTGTGTGGTACATTTTGTAGATTCCCTACTAAAGACCCTAGGATTCCTAAGAAGAATATGTGTTCATAAATTACTCTAATGTCATTATGAAGTCATTCTATAAAACCTAAGTGTGTAATTTCGTAAAAAAATATATACATCAATAAATTCAATTTGTAAAACATGCCACTGAAATATCGTTATTCACTCATATTCCTATGGAATGATTAGAATCAATTATATCACACACACACATATATATATATATATATATATATATTATATTGTAATTATGGAATATAGAAATTAAAAAAATAAAAACCTCATTTTGGAGAATTATTTACATAGAGATCATTAAAAATGGTAACACATAAAACCATCTACCTTAAGTTAATGAAATCATTTGTAAATGGTGAAAATACACTAAAAACGTGGAGGAATTACCATTGAAACATGGTTATAAATTCTAAACAAGGAAAACCCTTTATGAATATTTTAATAATGTAAACACGAGGCTTCCATGGTTGTAGGAAAGCAAGAAACCCCAGCAAGATAGTGTAGGATATGTGAAATAAGGCAATGAATGAATTACTAGATGATTTTCAATTCTCTTAATGAATAAATCCAAAGAAATAAATGATATGAGAGAGGGATTCATAGGTGAATATGTAGAGGGGTATTGAATTTTAAATTAGGAATAAATGAGTGTATTGGGGGAGATTTATAGGATAAGGAATCATTGTATGATATAAATGGATAGAATAAAAATATGAAAATTTTAAATTTTTAGAAATTTCTTATAGTTTGGCCGCACATTGTGGTTAAACAAGAACTGACCATGAGAAATGTTATATAACCATTTTCAAGAATGACTTGTTTCCATTACCTGCATATGATTCATCTATATGGTTACTCAAAATTGGGCACTAATCGTTATCCGATGATAGATGTGGGTAACCCTGTAAATGATGAACTATCATAGCTCACCACTACCATTTAGTCACCATGAAAAGGATTCTGAATCGTAATTACTACTAACCATATGCTAACTACATATATTTTACTGGACACCATTTTCTTCCATCTCCAGAAAAATTAAACCCAATATAAAGAGATAAAAATAATAATATATTAATGATAAATTTTAGACATGAAAATGACATACTATGTGTGATATTGAACCTTATTCAATATATCATCCCGTATAAAATGTTCTTAATAAAAAATATTTTAATAATTTTAATTTCATTGAAATTATTAAACTGATAAGATTAATTGTTTCTACATATCTGACCCCCTTATAGAGTAACTCATATTTAATTACCTTATTATTATAATCCATATTCAGTAACATATTAATTTATTTATTCATATTCAATTTTTTTCTGTGAAAGATTCATGTTTTTAGTTCATGATATTATCTGTGAACAATTTTTTTTACTCTTGACCACTAATTTAAGGTTCTTCATTCTCTTTAACACAATACATGATAATTTTATGTTTTCTTATTGTAATATCATCTTCTAAATCACTAATTTGATATTATATTTCATTGTGTTAATGTTCCTAACAAACTTCTATTATTTTCACTTAGAGTCTTCTTGTTCATATCAACATTTTTTATTCCATATCTTATTAGTGTAATAATTCATTTACCAATCATCTTCAGTTTCACAATTTATTTTTAATAGATAATAAAAAAACAAAATACCCAATTCAAACATTGCAGAAAAACTTTTAGAAAAATTTAACTTCATATTTAGACTTACTTTTATGAAGTTATTTTAAATGAGATTAATTATCCTCTCATAAACATTATCACATTCTTTATCATCATTAGTCTCATCGGATTTTTATTAAGTTTTTTTCATTGATTATTAGCTTATTCATGGATTTTAATATCACATTTTTCTATGTCAAGACCATTTTTTTATACATTGTGCCTTTAACAAACCATATTTTACTTGTATGAAATGTTTAATAGCATTATATATTGTATTTGAAACTCTTTCATTAATTTAAGATACTTTGGCTTCAAATTTATAAGGAATAATCTAAAATTATTTTTTAAAAACTACGAATTCCACTAATGTATCTTCAAATATTCTGATATTACTTAAAGTATTATTAACCATTATAAACCATTCAGAAAAATTACAATCATCATCTATCAAAAATATCACTAAATATATCTCTCCAAATCCATATCTTTTCTTATATACCTTGAAATATCATTGCAATGTATTTTCGATATTTTCGAAAATTCATTGGTAGGTTTGAATCCCAATTTTTTGTGGAATTTTTTATTCTAGGAAATCAATATTTGTTATCCTTTACATCAAACATAATATTTTATTTTTTTATCATGTTTCATGGGAGATTGTTTCTCAGTTAGAGTAAATAATATAATTAATAGACCAACACCATGTTGGAAAATAGTTAATAGGGATGGAATAATTATATAATTATATGATTGATAATTAGTGCACTGGAATATAGGATTTTTCTCCTATTAATAGAATTAAGAATATTTATATGATCGTCATCTTGTATATTATCTTTTTAGGGAAACCCAGATTTTTATGATACGAATTAAATTTATTTTTCTATCTTATTTTTAATGTTGTGACGGGGGTTGAATCATTATTATCAAATATCTATCATTTAATTTTGAAATAAACATAAATGACTTGTTATTGTCATGATCCTCTAAATTTTTTATACTCTCACTCTGCCATATAAAGTTCATAAACATGGAATAAAACAAAATAATATTTTTATAGGGTTTACCTATTTAAAGGTGACTAAATCCTAGATGTGTTTAGATTGAATCCACGATATATATGTATCACTAATATTATAATTAGGGAAGGTATCATTAAGAATCCTAGAGTGTTTTCAAATACCTTTCTTATCTTATAGATCACTATATTAAATATCTTTAGTTTCTAATGTTTTCCAAAATATAAATGAATGGAATATTAGCTATTTGTATGATGCTTCAACACTGATAGAACATTCTCCTTTTGAGATTTAGAAATAACCATTATAATATTAGGCTTCATGATAATTTATGAACATCAATGCATATATAATTCCATTAGATGTTTCCCTAAAATAATTTATAAAATATCTCATTCATAACATAATTAATCTCATTAAATCACCTCACAAAATCACCACTGATTTTCTTTATTTAAATATCAAAAATACAAAAAATTTCTAATCATATAATTAAAAAAACATATATTATTCTCCACATTTACATAGGAACATGCTCCATATTAATCATTTATCGTATTTGTATATAATGTCTATTGTCATCTTCAGTGAAAATATAATAAATTATAATCACCATAAATCATGATAATATTTAACCAATGAAGTTAATCTTACAATAATTTGATATAATCTTACATAACCATTAAAAATACTTGTTTAATCTCAGGTGAAATATCAAATAATTTTATTTACCTTCGAAAAAATATTTTATTCCTATGTATCTCCAAATATTAATTTTGCATAAGTAACAAAACATTAGGGTTATTCCTAAGTATCATTGTATTGCTATCATATATTATTTATGTTATTATTATGTATCATTATATTTGATCTCCCATTGATAATTAAAAAGAAAATATATTCTAATGTATAATGTATTTATTCCAACATAATTACATTAACAATTTTTAATTCTATTAGATATTACATATGCAAGAAAAAAAATCTAAGTTACTCTTTTATATCTAAATAAAACTATAGCCATATCCCAAGATATAAATTATTCAAAACATATAAAAGTAAATAAAATCATCTTATAACACCTTAAAAACATTATTAAACAATTTCAATTTTTTAAAAAAGATTTTGAAAACAATAATGCAATCCATTAATAAATATAGGTTTTCTTAAATAAAAAAAATCTAATGTGAAATGGGGTAATGACATTGAGATTTTAAAAACATTATGAGTTGGATTATTCCTTTTGAAATCATCATGTGCTGAGAAAATTTATCTTTGATTTTTAATAATTCATGATCAAATTTATAATGGACATGAAACTCGATGAGTTATGGTTAAATAATAACCCTAAATATTTTTTAAAGTATTAGATATTGGATGATGAAATCTATGGTTTCATTGTATTTAATGTTCTCCTTTAGAGGTTGGTTGGTGAATTTAATGTAACCATGGTTTTTCCCAAGACACATGTAACAGTCGTGTTAGGTGATTACCTTAATGGAGAGGAATGGAAGATGGTTTTAAACCTATAAAAACATATGTTTGATGAAACCATGATCAAATATTTAGTAAAACATGCATAATAAATCATTTGGGTTAGAATGAAACAACTAGTAACCATCCCAATTCCTTAATAAATCCTTACAGTTACATATTTTAATATATATATATATAAGAACCAATATAATTACCATAGAAAAAGGGATGAACATGTAGGGATACCCCAACATATCCCCAAGGTAGTCTAAAATGATGTGGAATTTATAATACCATCATTGAGGGGATATAAACCACATTAACAAATAGATCTTATATTTGATAAATATTTTTGAGTAGGACTGTATCAATTTTATGCAAATAATAGAACAATATGTTGGTGATGATTATGTTTTTTTATCAGACCTTCCTGTCACTGACCATTGATGAGGCCATGAAGGTATATAAATGTATAATAAAGGTAGACCATGGAGTATAGGTTTAGTAATTATTTAAAACATATATACAGTGTCAACCTGTTAAACAACCCTTCAATAGAATGAATAGGTGAATTAGTCTGATCCTTGATCCTCCCATTTAACAACTGGACTAATTGACTAATATAAAATCCTAATGTCGGATCTATTGTGAAACCAATAATTTCATTCTAACCCATGAACATTAATAGTTCCATATAATCATGGATAATGATCATCATATACTTATATAACTAAACACTCAACTCCTTAAACATGGGAATTATTGAATGGTAGGAAGAATAATCGTTTAGATAAAATATATTTTGTGAGGAATTATATATTTTTATTTCATGCATTAATTTAAATTCCAAAAGCCCCCAATATCTCTAAAGAACACTAGGATTCCTTTATTGAGTCGTTATCACATCCACATGAGTATGAGATAGAGGTAGACACTACAAAAACATATCATGCCATGAAAAATTCTACAAAATTTGTTATGGTCATTCCTTGACAAAAAAAGATTTAGAGACAACCATAAAATGTAACTTCATAACCCTATATGTTTTTAAAACACAATTTATTTAATGAGAGAAAACATGTGATATGATATTTTTCTCATTAAAATAATTTTCATAAGGTATATTATTCAAAATAAGAACCAAAAAATAAAAAATAGACAACATATTTCAACAATTAATAATGTAATATATGGTGAATTAACAAATCCCATAACATTATAAATAATATAATTTAATAATAAAAAAAAGATGTTCTATTTGAAAATTAATCAGTTTGCGATCACTTAGAAATTTTACTCCCATGCAACACATTGTAAATAGAAAAAAAACATTAGAAATATGATTCAAATTTCATAAAATATATAAGGAATCTTGAATATGTAAATTGAATAGGAATAAATTTATAATTAAATAAAAATATTAAAATATAATTAAATAAATATTTAAATAAAGTCGCTCAAAAATAGTATAATATTTTATTTTTAGTTAGGTATATTTTAACCTATTTTTTCAATCACTTAATTTTATGTTAATATTTAAATATTAAAATAATATAAGTAAGATAATTATTTTTAACAAATGAATTATATTTTTTCATCTACAAATCAAAAATATGAATGATTTAGTTTTTAGTTATTTCTTAAAAAACAAAAAATATTTAGTTAATTGTAAAAATAAATTTGTTCAATTGCGATATTTTTTATGACATAATATTTACGTAAAAATGAAATAATAAAAAATAAATTGTTTTCCTTGAAAAAAATATGTTTAATAAGATAAATTTTCTTATAAAAAAGAAAATTATTTCTAAACATAAAAATTAATTTCTAATGTCAAGAAAGATAATGTATAACAGTTAACACAATTATCCTTCTTTTTAATTATTTCTTTTTATAATCTAATAAATTCAATTTTTATGGGTTCAAAGTGAAGAAAAGACTAATTTTTTAAAAATACTATTTATAGACTCAAAGATGTCCACTATTAAAAATTATGGTCTTAAAATAATATTTTATTCATTATTTTAACCTGAAATACTTATCATATTCTTGTATAAATACTTCATATAATACATCAAGAAAATCCCTACATAATCCTCTCTATTTACAAATACCAACCTAATAAAGGAATAAGTAGAATTTCATCATTCTCTCCTTTTACATTTTTCCTAAATTAATCCTTTCCCCAATCCATATTTAAACTTGTCCTACTATAATAAAACATGAAAATTAATTTTAACACCCCAAAATTATAAAAATAACACAATATTTGGTAGCATATATGGGATACAACACTGAGCCTAAATAAATAATGAAATATTATTATATGACCGTTATAACCTAGTTTTTAAATGGGAATGTATGAATATGATTATATACCTTATGAAATATATATAAGGTTCCTAGTCAGTATAAATATGTTGATAATTTCTTATTTACAATCACATATTTCTTATTAAATTATTTTTATTCCTCAAAAATATATTTTATTCAAAAAATAATTTTAATTTTTTTATGAGTAAATATTTTAATTAATTTTTAGTACATTTATAAATTTTATTTTTTAAAAAATATTGAATTTGTCATGACCCGCCCTCGGGGTCCGTGCCGTGACTACCCCAAGCCCGCCTTCCATAGGCCAGGGGCTGGCGACTAGCACCAAGGCGTAAATCCCGGTAAAAAGGGAAGGCATTGCCTTTGTAAATTAAACAAACACCACAGAGTAAGCAAGCGGAAAGTAAACACTAAGCAAAAGCAGAGTACAACTGAAAGTGCGGAAAAGTAAATGGGCCAGAATACAAACCCAAACTGAAAGTAACTCGAAAGGGAAAACAACAACTGAAAAGTAAAATCCTCTACACCGAGCTGTCCACTGGAAATCCCACCTGAAGGGTGGGTACAGATAGCTCTACTACTCCACGGGTCCCGCCATCCGCTCCGAGCACGTCCCGCCCAGTGGTCCACCTCCAGGTACCGTCCTACTCTGCAAGCCTCAGCTAAGATCAATGCTGTCCGTCGTCTGCAACCAACACAACATAGTGCGGGCAAAGCCCGTGCAGGGGTGAGTATAAGCTACTCAGTAGGGACCCCGAGACCCATGATGGTCTCTCAAATCCACAAGGATAAACCACGAAGAAAGGTACAATCACGAAGTAACAACCGACACTGCTTAGGTATATGCCCATACATATACCTAAGTCATCAATTTCAAATACGCTCCAACCTCCGAGCCCAAGTACAACTCAGTCCACAAAGGAAAGTAAACGTATTCCACACAGGAAAGAAAAACGTAATCCACACAGGATTGCACAACACAATCCACACAGGAAAGCAACAGGATTCAGCTCACACAGGTATACTTCTTCAAAAGACGATAAAGATGATCTCTGATCCATCTAAGTCGTCGGACCCACGAAGGATCGATAGGTAACTAACCCCCGCAAAAGACCCACACAGGATCGGGCCCACACAGGACCTGTAGGCGCTGGTTCACACAGGACCGCTGAGCGCAAAGACCCACACAGGATCGGACCCACACAGGATCGGGCCCACACAGGACCTGTAGCACTGATCCACGTAGGATCGCTGAGCACTATAGTCGTCGTCGTCGAATCCACACAGGATCGGGCCCACACAGGACCTGTAGCACTGATCCACGTAGGATCGCTGAGTGCTGTAGTCGTCGTCGTCAAATCCACACAGGATCTCTGTACTGTCGTCGTCGCAGTCACAGTAGCAGTAGTAGCAGTAGTAGTCACAGTAACAGTCGCAGCCAGCACTAGGGTTCCCGCACACAGCAAGCTCGTTCGGAGGGTCCGCTCCACGAGCTGAGAGGCTGATACATCAACTGTCACAAAGTCCAGAGTTGATGTATCAAAAAGTTCCGTATCGTCAATAGGAACTCAACGCAACAGACTGCGCGTCGATCGGACGCCCGGTCTGAGAGTTATTGGCATTTTCGTCCTCGGGGCCCGGTTGGTTTTTAAGGCAAAACCAACCTGACCGTACTCCACCTACGTCCAAACCTCGGGCGGAGTATGCCAAAAGATCCGTCTCACTAAGAGGAACACAACAAAGCTGACGGCACGTCAATCGGACGTCCGAAGCTCAAGATATGAGCGTTTCCGCTCCAAAGGCCCGGTTGGTTTCGTGAACGAACCAACCCGGCCAAACTCAAAGTAATCCGAAACCTTGAGTGCGATATACCGAGACGACCGTCTCGATCCCAGGATCGCGTTGCCACAGACGGTTCATCAATCGTAGGTCTGAGGCTAATGTTATGGCCAAAAGACCGTAAACGATTCGAAACGGGGGGGTCCGGGTCCGGGCCGACCCGGCCCGGCCGGCCGGCGGCGCGGCGGCCTGGCGCCGCTCGGTGGCTGCACGCGGGGGGGACAAAGCCCCCGCTGATTGGGAAAAACGGCATGGCATATAGCCGCGCCCCTTTTTGCAAAACCGCCCCCCCCCCCCCACGTGGGGGGCTTGATTGGCAGGAAACGGGGGGCTTTGCCCCCCACAAGGAAACCGCCCCCTCTTAAAGAGGGGGGTTTCATCAGTTGGCCGGGGGATTAATTCCCCCGGTTTATTGGCATCCGGCCGGCCAGCTGGCTGGCCGGTTTTCTCCAACGGGACCGGAAAATCCGGTCCCCTCTTCGGCTTCCGACGCCGGCAGCCCGGCCGCCGGTCTTCTCATCCCGCCGCGGCCCGGAACCGGCCGCGGTCTCCTCGTCCCGCCGCGGCCCGGAACCGGCCGCGGTGTTCGTCGTCCGGCGCGGTGCGACGGCACCGCGCCCCTTCGCCGCGCATTTGATTCCCTTCGACGCGGCGCGACGGCGTCGCGTTCTTTATGATTCTTCCATGGCACGGCGCGACGGTGCCACGAAATTTAATCATATTACTATCCGCGTGGTGCGACGGCACCACGCCACTTTGCATCCACCCTCACGATAGAACATTAAGAACGATGGAGGGGGTTCGGCCGTGTTCATGCGGTCTGGCCCCCTCACGTTAAATAATAAATCAACTTAAACATTCAAAAGCCTCATGTTAGACATGCGAGATCCACGATCAAGAAATAAATAATTAAACAATAAATTAACAACCCCTACCTTGGGTATACGTTCGAGGATTTGCCAACGTCCGTGGAAGACAACGTCGCGGAGATCGGGCGTCGCGGTCGTCGTTCGTCAAATCCGTTGATGAAGAGATGCGTCCGATGCGATACGTCGTTGGCGAAACTTCTTATGTCGACGAAGGGAATCCGAGGAGGAAGCGGTGTTCCCTCTCGTTGACACGGAAGACGAAGAAGAGCGGAGCGGCGTTCTTCGTCAGAACTTGAGCACTCTTCGTCAAGTTGAGCGTTCTTCGTGATCTTCGTCAGAGTTGAAGAAGAAGAAGGAAAAGCTCTCCACCTCTTAAGAAGTCAAAACAATTAACCCCAAATAAAATAAGACACTATCTTATTTTATTATCACATCAACACACTAGAATTTCAAAAGTTTGAAATTCAAAAGGATTAACTCCAAAAAATTAAATAACTCATGTCATTTAATGAGGCGTTAAGGAAGTTGGGAGAATATGAAAGGTTTAGGGGTTCGTGTGGGCCCCACCACACTTAATCCTCCCAAGGGAGGTTAAGTGGATGTGGGTCCCACTTCCAACTCCCTTTGGTAGGATTTAACAAGTTAAAATAAATTTTGTTCTTCACAAAATTTTATTTAACTTAAACCTAAAACCCAAAAACTAACTTTCAACCCGCAACCAACGCAACTTCCGAAAAGGCCTCTTTAAGCGAATATCGGCACTGCGAGTTCATCGGTGCCCTCGGATTTCAATTCCGAGCACCGGATCAAAAGTTAGGAATTCCCGCTCGTTCGTTCACTGAACGTACCCGAGCCAAACTTCGGAAATTGATTCTGGGCACTCCGGGCCTCGGAATCAGGTGCCGTCAGAAACCGCGCTCTTGTAAAATTCTTAAGAAAATTAAGAAAAAAAATTCCCTTGAATTTTACGGGTCTTTACATTACTCCCACCTCAGGGCTTTACGTCCCCGTAAAGATACATCAAAACTAGGGAAACAAATGAGGGTACTGAGCACGCATCTGAGCCTCCCACTCCCAAGTGCTCTCCTGGAGATTCCCGTGCTGCCATCTGATGCGCACAAGAGGAATCGATCGCCCATGCAGGACCCGCTCCTGTCGATCCTCTATCTCCACCGGGACCTCCGTAAAAGTCGCCCCATCATCAACGTCAAGCTCCCCATGGTCAATGATGTGCGTCGGGTGGTGCACGTATCTCCTCAGCTGAGATACGTGGAAGACGTCATGCACCCGGTGCAACTGAGGTGGTAGAGCCAGGCGATAAGCCACCTCGCCAACCCTGCTGAGGACCTGGAAGGGTCCGATGAAGCGCGGTGATAACTTGCCGCCTCGGCCAAATCTCCGAATACCACGTCGAGGTGAGACCCGCAAGAAGACGTGGTCGCCATCCTCGAACTCTAGTGGCCTCCGTCTCCTGTCAGCATATGACTTCTGCCAGCTCTGAGCTGTCCTCATCTGCTCCTGGATGACCTGGACCTTCTCTGTCGTGGCCTGAACCATCTCCGGTCCCACCAGTGCTGACTCTCCAGGGTCCGTCCAGCACAAAGGAGATCTACAAGGTCGACCGTACAATGCCTCGTACGGTGCCATCCCGATGGTGGAGGGGTAGCTGTTGTTGTACGCAAACTCCACCAAGGGTAGGTGGTCCTCCCAGCTATGACCAAAG
The DNA here is from genome assembly GCA_963277665.1 of Viscum album. Lineage (NCBI taxonomy): Eukaryota > Viridiplantae > Streptophyta > Magnoliopsida > Santalales > Viscaceae > Viscum > Viscum album. The sequence continues at coordinate 81,944 of CAUJRU010001622.1, forward strand.
TCGAGGACACATGCGCGGAGCATGTCCTCGAGAGTCTGAATGGTCCTCTCCGTCTGACCATCCGTCTGAGGATGAAAGGCTGTGCTCAGACGTAGTTGCGTCCCGAACGCCTCCTGTAACCCCTTCCAAAGCCGGGAAGTAAAGCGAGCATCTCGATCGGAGATGATAGATGATGGCACGCCGTGGAGCCGCACAATCTCCTGAACGTAGAGACGTCCCAAGCTTTCCACTAAGCCCTGCTCTCTGATGGGTAAGAAGTGTGCCAACTTGGTGAGTCGGTCAACAATCACCCAGATGGAGTCGTGACCTCTGGAAGTGCGTGGAAGTCCAGTCACGAAGTCCATAGATATGCCGTCCCACTTCCACTCCGGAACCTACAAGGGCTGTACCAAGCCTGCTGGTACCTGATGCTCTGCCTTCACCTGCTGGCAGGTAAGGCATCGAGAAACGAACTCTGCTACAACCTTCTTCATGCCCGGCCACCAGTGCTGTCGTCTGAGGTCCTGGTACATCTTTGCCACTCCAGGATGTACCGCCAAAGGAGAAATGTGAAACTCCCTCAGCACTTCCTCTCGCAAAGCGACTGGTACCACGGTACGTCCTCTGAAAAGGATGTCGTGCTCTACTCCAAGGGAGAAACCATCAGGTGCCTGTCCCGAGGATATCTGTGCACGCCGTGTCTCACAGTCAGCGTCCCCACGCTGTGCCTCCCTGAATCGCTGCAGTAGTAAAGGGGTGACTGTGAGAGACTGGAGGAAGGCTTCTCCATCTCTATCCACGAGGGATATCTGCAAAGAGGCTAGCTGCTCCGTCGCCTCCTCAAGTAGCTGAATGCCCGTCCTCCTGCTAAGGGCATCGGCTACTACGTTCCCCTTCCCAGGAGTATAGACTATCTCAATGTCATAGTCCTGGAGGAACTCGAGCCATCACCGTTGTCTCAGGTTCAGGTCCTTCTGCGAGAAGATATACCTGAGACTCTGATGATCAGAAAAGACTGTAAAGCGCTCACCCATCAGATAGTGTCGCCATGTCTTCAGAGCGAAGACCACTGTTGCTAGCTCCAGGTCATGGGTAGCGTATTTCTGCTCATGCGGCCTCAACTGACGTGATCCATAGGCGATCACGGCCCACTCCTGTATCAGAACACATCCGAGTCCGGTTCCTGATGCATCACAGTAGACTACGTACCCTACTCCCTCCTCAGGAAACCTCAAGATAGGTGCACTAGTCAATATCTGTCTCAGCTCCTGGAAGCTCTGCTGACATCTGTCAGACCATACGAAGGGTTTCCCCTTCTTCGTCAAAGCTGTGAGTGATGCCGCAACTCTAGAGAAGTCTGGCACAAACTCCACCCTGAAGAAGGTCTCGAAGTCTTCCCATGCGAAGGTCATCCCATCGCAGAACTGAAACAAGTGGCTCCACCACCTGCCTACTGCTGCCTGAAGGAGGCTGGCAGCAAAGATCACCATGAAGTCTGCTGGCGTCCTCACTAGTCTAAACACACGTACCACTACCTCCAGCCATTCTTCTACTGCCTGGGGATCCGTCTCCCCGCGAAACCTGGGTGGTCACTGGCGCTGAAACTCATGCAGTGTGCTGAGGCGACGTGCATCGTCAGCAGCTGGCGCTGGAAGCATCGGGGTCTCGGCGGGTAGTGCTACCGCCGGTGCCACTGCTGACAAAGGGCCCTGCACCGAGGCCTCATCGCTCGGTGGGCTGTCGTCACGCTCGACTCTCGGAACCCTAGCTGGCTGCCGTCGTGGGGCCATCCTGAAAGGAAACAGGTGCGCCACGGTCAAACAGTATACCTGGTGAGCTGACACAATGAAATCACAAAGAAAACTTTGAAACACACAAGAAATCAATGTTTTCGTGCATTAAGTCGGAAATCAGAAGTCAGGGTCCTGGTGTACGGATACGTCGGCCGCCGCACCAACACTGGACTCCCTAGACTGATAACCACACTCAATACGCTAAACATTATTGCTTCACATAGAAAAGATCAGAGTTTGCGGTAGAACCGAACTCCTCTGATACCAATTTGTCACGACCTGCCCTCGGGGTCCGTGCCGTGACTACCCCAAGCCCGCCTTCCATAGGCCAGGGGCTGGCGACTAGCACCAAGGCGTAAATCCAGGTAAAAATGGAAGGCATTGCCTTTGTAAATTAAACAAACACCACAGAGTAAGCAAGCAGAAAGTAAACACTAAGAAAAAGCAGAGTACAACTGAAAGTGCGGAAAAGTAAATGGGCCAGTATACAAACCCAAACTGAAAGTAAAGTACAACTCGAAAGGGAAAACAACAACTGAAAAGTAAAAGCCGCTACACCGAGCTGTCCACTGGAAATCCCACCTGAAGGGTGGGTACAGATAGCTCTACTGCTCCACGGGTCCCGCCGTCCGCTCCGAGCACGTCCCGCCCAGTGGTCCACCTCCAGGTACCGTCCTGCTCTGCAAGCCTCAGCTAAGATCAACGCTGTCTGTCGTCTGCAACCAACACAACATAGTGCGGGCAAAGCCCGTGCAGGGGTGAGTATAAGCTACTCAGTAGGGACCCCGAGACCCCTGATGGTCTCTCAAATCCACAAGGATAAACCACGAAGAAAGGTACAATCACGAAGTAACAACCGACACTGCTTAGGTATATGCCCATACATATACCTAAGTCATCAATTTCAAATACGCTCCAACCTCCGAGCCCAAGTAGAACTCAGTCCACAAAGGAAAGTAAACGTATTCCACACAGGAAAGCAAAACGTAATCCACACAGGATTGCACAACACAATCCACACAGGAAAGCAACAGGATTCAGCTCACACAGGTATACTTCTTCAAAAGACGATAAAGATGATCTCTGATCCATCTAAGTCATCGGACCCACGAAGGATCGATAGGTAACTAACCCCCGCAAAAGACCTGTAGCACTGATCCACGTAGGATCGCTGAGCACTGTAGTCGTCGTCGTCGAATCCACACAGGATCGGGCCCACACAGGACTTGTAGCACTGATCCACGTAGGATCACTGAGTGCTGTAGTCGTCATCGTCGAATCCACACAGGATCTCTGTACTGTCGTCGTCGCAGTCACAGTAGCAGTAGTAGCAGTATTAGTCACAGTAACAGTCGCAGCCAGCACTAGGGTTCCCGCACACAGCAAGCTCGTTCGGAGGGTCCGCTCCACGAGCCGAGAGGATGATACATCAACTGTCACAAAGTCCAGAGTTGATGTATCAAAAGGTTCTGTATCGTCAACAGGAACTCAACGCAACAGACGGCGCGTCGATCGGACGCCCGGTCTGAGAGTTATTGGCATTTTGGTCCTCGGGGCCCGGTTGGTTTTTAAGGAAAAACCAACCCGACCGTACTCCACCTGCATCCAAACCTCTGGCGGAGTATTCCAAAAGATCCGTCTCACTAAGAGGAACACAACAAAGCTGACGGAACGTCAATCGGACATCTGTAGCTCAAGATATGAGCGTTTCCGCTCCGAAGGCCCGGTTGGTTTCGTGAACGAACCAACCCGGCCAAACTCAAAGTAATCCGAAATCTTGAGTGCGATATAACGAAACGACCGTCTCGATCCAAGGATCGCGTTTCCGCAGACGGTTCGTCAATCGGAGGTCCGAGGCTCAAGTTATGGCCAAAAGACCGTAAACGATTCGAAACGGGGGGGGTCCGGGTCCGGGCCGACCCGGCCCGACCCCCCCTGGGTCGGCCCGGCCGGCGCGGCGGCGCGGCGGCGCGGGGGCCGCGGCGGCCTGGCGCCGCTCGGTGGCTGCACGCGGGGGGGACAAAGCCCCCGCTGGTTGGCAGGAAACGGGGGGCTTTGCCCCCCACAAGGAAACCGCCCCCTCTTAAAGAGGGGGGTTTCATGAGTTGGTCGGGGGATTAATTCCCCCGGTTTATTGGCATCCGGCCGGCCAGCTGGCCGGCCGGTTTTCTCCAACGGGACCAGAAAATCCGGTCCCCTCTTCGGCTTCCGACGCCTGCGGCCCAGCCGCCGGTCTTCTCATCCCGCCGCGGCCCGGAACCGGCCGTGGTCTCCTCGTCCCGCCGCGGCCCGGAACCGGCCGCGGTGTTCGTCGTCCGGCGCGGTGCGACGACACCGCGCCCCTTCGCCGCGCATTTGATTCCCTTCGACGCGGCACGACGGCATCACGTTCTTTATGATTCTTCCATGGCACGGCGCGACGGTGCCGCGAAATTTAATCATATTACTATCCGCGTGGTGCGACGGCACCACGCCACTTTGCTTCCACCCTCAAGATAGAACAATAAGAACGATGGAGGGGGTTCGCCCGTGTTCATGCGGTCCGGCCCCTTCACGTTAAATAATAACTCAACTTAAACATTCAAAAGCCTTATGTTAGACATGCGGGATCCACGATCAAGAAATAAATAATTAAACAATAAATTAACAACCCCTACCTTGGGTATACGTTCAAGGATTTTCCAACGTCCGCGGAAGACAACGTCGCGGAGATCGGGCGTCGCGGTCGTCGTTCGTCAAATCTGTTGACGAAGAGATGCGTCCGATGCGATACGTCCTTGGCGAAACTTCTTATGTCGATGAAGGGAATCCGAGGAGGAAGCGGCGTTCCCTCTCGTTGACACGGAAGACGAAGAAGAGCGGAGCGGCGTTCTTCGTCGGAACTTGAGCGTTCTTCGTCAAGTTGAGCGTTCTTTGTGATCTTCGTCAGAGTTGAAGAAGAAGAAGGAAAAGCTCTCCACCTCTCAAGAAGACAAAACAATTAACCCCAAATAAAATAAGACACTATCTTATTTTATTATCACATCAACACACTAGAATTTCAAAAGTTTGAAATTCAAAAGGATTAACTCCAAAAAATTAAATAACTCATGTCATTTAATGAGGCGTTAAGGAAGTTGGGAGAATATGAAAGGTTTAGGGGTTCGTGTGTGCCCCACCACACTTAATACTCCCAAGGGAAGTTAAGTGGATGTGGGTCCCACTTCCAAATCCCTTTGGTAGGATTTAACAAGTTAAAATAAATTTTGTTCTTCACAAAATTTTATTTAACTTAAACCTAAAACCCAAAAACTAACTTTCAACCCGCAACCAACGCAACTTCCAAAAAGGCCTCTTTAAGCGAATATCGGCGCTGTGAGTTCATCGGTGCCCTCAGATTTCAATTCTGAGCACCGGATCAAAAGTTGGGAATTCCCGCTCGTTCGTTCACTGAACGTACCCGAGCCAAACTTCGGAAATTGATTCCGGGCACTCCGGGCCTCGGAATCAGGTGCCGTCAGAAACCGCGCTCTTGTAAAATTCTTAAGAAAATTAAGAAAAAAATTTCCCTTGAATTTTACGGGTCTTTACAGAATTTTTGAAAAAACAATTTAAAAATTTTCTTATGGAGAGATTGAAAATGTTTCTAAACTGACTGATTTTTCAATAAATAGTGAAAAATATTATTTTTTGGAGGATTATATATTCTTTTAAAGTGTTTAAAATGTCATATTCTATTTTAGATAAAATTTAAATAATAAGTATGTCATTTTTATTAAATAAAATGAAGTTATAGTCCTTGTAATTAATTTTATATGTGAAATCATTATAAAAAAATTATTCTTAAAATGCATTTTTATGAAAAATCACTTTTCATTGTTTTTTCTCTGTATAATTTTAAAGTTCATTATTCCAATTATATAAACATAACTTTAGGAAATAAATTAAATATTTTGAATAATGATGGTTATGTTTGGTAAATAGGTCCCTTTTATTTTTAGTCATAATGAATAGTAACTATAATAAATATTTTTCACCTCAATAATGGTTAATTGCAAAATTAATCTGAAACACAATATGATAAAGACTAATAATTGACCCTAAAACTTGAATATATCTTATTATATGAGTGTAATTTTGAAAATTTTATCCATGAATCGAATATAGAGAAACTTGGTACCATATTTCATTGATATTGACCTCTATAACATTTATGTAAAATATTCATACAAAATGACATTTTATTGATTTTAATAACTATAATATTTTGTGAGAGGAATAAAAAAACTTTTATTCATTTGTAATTATTAATTTGAACGAAAAATGTTTCTTTTCATTGAAATTTATTTATAAGTTTTTGTAATAAAATAATTACCTTCAATTTTTATGCAATGCTGACACAATGTGTATTCAATTAATAGAAAAACAAAATAAGTGATTTTAAAAATAATTAATTCAGTATAAATTGAATGAATAATTGTGTAGAAGGATTATATTAAAATTCCTTTACATTCATGTTGAATTCAATTGAAAATTGTATGAATAGTTACTAAAATGATATAAATGATATTTTATAAAAAAATTATTTTACAAAAATATAAAAAATTTCAAATAGTCCTATATATTTTTCATGTGATTGAGATATTGATGAAAATATAAATCATGTTCAATTTATTTTCCATTCATCCATTTATAGATTCTCTCTTTAGCCCTGGAATGAAAAAACATTATTATCACAGTAATTATCAGAAACGTTTAATAAAAGTTAAAATAAAGTGATAAGAGAAAGAACCCAAACTAAACTTGTAAAACTTTTATTTGATGACATTATAAAGACCCATAAAAATAAAATATTCATATTATTTTTATTTGGATTCTTTTTTCATGAAAATTAAATAATATTAATTTAATATTTTAAGCAATTCAAAAAGTTCCACCGCCTTGGTTATAAAAGGGAACATGCCCTCCAATTTTATTCACACATTAAATGCCTATTTTAGAGGATAAATAACAAAATTACTTATATTAATTAACATACATTTTAGGAATTTTATATTACAAACCCCTCCTAGAAAGGATTTTAGTGTAAACCTAATGAGTTTTTCTGAAGAATGGGTATCCTTCTAAACTGTGCATTTTCTATGATTAATTCTCACATAACTATTATTATAAATGTTGATATAAAAACATAAGTGTCTACCATAGGTTTATATGGTATTATTTTAGTTAAATAACTTATATCAATATCATCTTCTATCAAATGGGTAATTATACTACCATTCGTGTACATAGTGGACTACCGCCTCACGAACCGATGTAATTTTTTTCCATAATTTTCTATCATGACTATTTATTATGATAGATTAAATAAATATATTTTATTTATGAATTATTTAATCTTATATGAAATTAATATATCATATGTTCACATACCTTTCCATTCATATAACATTGATAATGTTGTTCTCGTGTACATGTGGAATACCACCTTCATGGATCAATTGGATTCATTTTCCATTACCATATCACATGGATGGAATATATAAGTCTATTATATTATATCTATGATATATTGATCATTATATTAATATAAATTAAAACTTTATTTCTTTCCATAATGATAATGAAATAATAGAAATGTTACTCATGCGTATGTAAGACCTACCATCTCTATGATCGTACCACTTTGATTTTTCAGATCTAAATTTTATGGATTGTTTTAAAAGTATAATTTATGTATAAAAATGTTAATTATTTCCTGATAATTATTATTAATATAGTAAAATAATGAACTCATTTACCATATGTTACCATCCAAAGTCATTTTGGAATTATGAACTGAATACTATTAGAAGATATGAGGACAATCATATTATCCTTTTTTGGATTAGAAAATCCATTAGAAGTTTATTTTAGTGCTTCAAGCTTAAAAAATTCACCTTGAATACTCATTATTTAGATTAATAGATGATATTGGTGTGTAAAATCTATTAAGTATGAAATTATTCTTATTAATTAAGTACATTTGATAATTTTTTCACTCTAGATGATAATTTAATTAATCAACATTAAGAAAATAATACTGAAATAGAAATTATTTCCTATGATGAAAATTTTTAGTTAACTGGTTGCCTTTTCACCCATCATAAATTTAAGGTTATTTTGTTAAATTCCACGCAATAGTTTTCCAAATAACACTATATTAGTCCTTGGGTGTTATTTTTCTTCATTATGTCCATATTTTAATTTTTTATTAATGTTATCCTATTTTGAAAGATAGGTTTTTATTATTCCAAATGACCTTTGTATTACACTTTTACTCTTTTGAGAGGAAAATATAGTAACCCTTTTTAAATTTTGGTTTGTCAAAAAATTTATTTCCATATGCCAACCCCTTTTTTACCATTACCAAGTTCAAATTTAAAAGCCATAATTTATTAATAGTGGGTAAGGATGTAACACCGTGACTTTTTTAAAATAATACTATTTTTGATATTGTGCACGACACATAATAGTGAGACTGCATGAACCATGAAATTTTAAAATAATACTATGTTTGATATCATTCATGATACACAATAGTGAGACTATATGAACCATGAAAAATTAAAAGAATACTATTTTTGACAGTGTGGAAAACACACAACAGTGAGACTACATGAACCTTGAAATATTAAAAGAATATTATGTTTGATAGCGTGCACGACACACAGTAGTGAGACTACATGAACCATGAAATATTATTATATGAACATCGTAAAAATCCATTAAATGTAAATCGAAACCTTATGTAATTAATATAAAGGTCCTAATAAATAGGAATTTATTGATAACTTTTTAGTAAACAATGACTCGATTTTTTGTAAAGTCATATTATCTTTCAAAAAAAATTGTTGCATTATAAAACAAAATATTATTATTAATTTCTTGAAATATTAATTATTCTTTTATAAAAATGAATAAATTTTTTTAATCATCATATAAAAATTATATTATGGTGAAATATTGAGTTTTTTCTCCAATGTTTGAAAGAATAGTGAAAAATTATTGATTTTTGTTGAAAAGTGTATTTTTTAAATATGTTTAGAATTTCATTACAAATTTTTTAATAGATAAAAAATGTTATTAGTTCCTTTTTCATAAATATAATATAATTATATTTCATTTATTTAACTTTATACTTGAAATTGGTATAGACATATTTTTATACATAAAAAGGTATTTTCGGTAAAAACTATCTTTCATTACATTTTTTATAGTTTAATTTTAAATTAAATTATTCAAATTATGAGAATTGAAGATTGAAAAATGAATTAGATATTTTTAATGAGGACTTCCAAATGTGGTAAATATTTCTCTTTTAGTTTTAGTCATTATAAATAGTAACTATAATAAATATTTATCACCATAGTAAAGGTAAGTAAGGTAATTATTGTTAAAAATTATATGATAAGGACTAAATATTGAATATAAAACTTGAATTTATCCCATTTTATGAGTCATTTTTTTCAGAAAGTTATATCCATTTTTCAAAATTATATCCACTTGGTGTTATATTCCTTTGATTCTGTGCATTATAACATTTAAATAAAAGATAATTATGAAAATATCACATCGTTGATTTTAATAACTATAATATTTTATGATAGGGATAAAAAAAATATTTGGTTCTAAAGAATAATTTTAATGAAGAATTATTTTATTTTATGATAAATTTTTTTTAGTTTCGTTTTTTGAAATAATTATCATAAATTCTTATGTAACACTAACAAAAATATTTCTTATATTAACAGAATAAAAAAATAAAAGGTTTTAAAAATATGAAAAGTAGAATAAATTGAATTAATTAATGTGTTCCATGAAATATTAAAATAAATATAACCTCTTATTAAATTTTTAATGTTTTAGATAATAATACCATTTCTAAAATATTTTTTTTCAATGTCCAATTAAATCAATAGTTCCAAAATAAACTTTATGTTATTTTATAATTACCAATATTTTATTAAATGATTTAAATGACTAAAAATCAAATTTTTTCTAAGTCACTGAGATATGGTAAAATATATTATTCACCATCAATTTATTAGACAATTTGTGTTTTATTATAACAATCTTGACCCCTAAAGAATAAAAAATTTGTTATCATTATAATTGTCAAGAAGGGTTAACGATGGTTTAAAAAATGAGAGAGATATATATATATAAGTAAACAAAAATTTTTAAAATCGTGTTATACTATTTAATTTTTCCAAATGATCATATAATATTGAAATTATATTAGTTTTTCCCTATTTCCCATGAAAGGTTATTTATATTAATTTAATATTTTATGATATTACCAATGTTCCCCCCTCACTTATAAATAGGAACCTCATCCCCTATTTTATTCACTATATATTTATTTTATTATCACATGCTTGACCAAATTCCTTCCTTTCTTCCCTAAACACAACCTAGAGTCATTTGTTTGATTATAAACCCCTCATATGAAGGCTTTTGGTTTAAACATAAAGAGGTTGTCTGAAAAAGATATATTCATCTTAAACAATGGTTTTTTGTTTATTATTGCACATACTTCAAATATTATTGAACCATTACGATATAAAATAAAAATTATCTCCCATATAATTATATTTAATTATGTTATTGTAATAACGTACATCCATATACTCATCAATATAATTTGAAAGAAAACCATGATTCATGTGTATGATAAATTACCATCTTATGAACATATGAAATTCATTGTCCATCATCACCTCCCACAACAATTTATGATGATGGATTTAATATATATATATATATACATATATGATATTCATGATATATTTATCATTCGGTATAATTTATATATTATTTAATATCATACCTTTCTATTAATTGAAAATGATAACATTATTCGTGCGTACCTACTGATTACCACCACCACGAAGTGATATGATTTCTTTTCAATACCACATTATAGGGATGGTATATATAAGTGTAATATTTGATATAAATTAAATAATTATAATTCTCTAAATATAGTGTAACAATTTACTTCTTTCCATTATGACTTTTGGAAACAGAAATGTTACTTATGCGTTTGCATGACCTGGAGTCTCCTTGATTGTAATGTAGATCATTTTTCATAACCATATTTCATGGTTGGTTTTAAAGTATTTTTTTAATAATAATTAAATATATTTCATGATTATTATTCTGTATATAATGGAATAATTACCACATTGAAATTATTCAACCTGCCAAATTCGATTTTCACTTATGATCTGAATATCATAATAACATCTAATGTGAACTTAATTAACAAAGTAAATAAATATAACATGGTATTAAATAAGAAATTCATTAATAAAATTAAATAATATATATAAGTTTATTAATCCGGAATATAAATAACAAACATTATGAGTTAGACATGTGGTAATGGATTTCGTATCAATTTTTATTCCATTGAGAAATATTTGATATTATGAACCTATTTAATTTTATGTTGTGGATATAGTACCCCTTTGATATATATAACATGAATAACTATTTATTAATTAATATTAATGTTTCCATTCATATTTTTTATTTCAAGGGTTTATAATTTAAATGTTACCAAAGTGGTAAGGATTTATCTTACAATCAATTTTTTTTGGGATTGTCTTAACTTTTATAGAAGGAATATTATAATCAATACTTTTTTTAAAAAATATATTTTATTATAATATGGAAATTTTAGGATTTTTAATATTTTATTCCCATATTTCCTTTAATTTTAACTTTAATCATTCAAATAAATTTTGAAAATAAAAAATTCTTTAATTTAACTTTTAATTAGATATATATTTGCTTCTGTGACCATATTTTTTTCTAATTTTTTTAAAAAAATTATGTTTTATTAGTAATATGATTTATTAATTACATTTAAAATTATACATTTATTTTTAAGGGTACCAAAGGAAAATTTATTTTTATTTCAAAAATGTTCAATTTTTACTTTCTTTAAATAAAGTTGAAAGGAATGTTTTTAAAATATTTACCAATGACAAACTTCCCTAACTTCATTATAGTTTTATGATATTTGACTTGTTATATGTGGTTTAAACTCTCTTACAATGATAAATAATTAATGAATTATTATTTTAATATATGAAATTAACTGTATTTATTTTTTCAAAGGATATAATTATATTTTAAAACCCATATATCTGATGAACCAATGTCCATCTATTATCTCTTATTTATTTTTTTGGTCATTAACATTCTCTTTATGAATTAACTATATTGTGATAATTGTAAATTACATTTCTATTAAATATCTATATTCTTTGTGTCATGGATATCGTTATTTCTTAACAAATATACCATTTACACACAGAGTTTTATAGGAAATGCTATTTGTTTATCTGCGGAAAATATTGATAAATCAACATTCTTTTCTCAATAGGAATATTTATTATTAAATAATATTTTTGGTGAATTTAATTGATAATTCATTGTATGAGGAATTAAATAGACGTGAAATTTTGGTTGGGAATGGATATAGATAACATGTCGATGTGTCAACATATCTCATGATAAAAATCCGTTGACTAATGTTATTAAATGGGTTTTTGGTATATGATTACGTATTTATTAACCTATATTAGAAGAAATATTTTATGTTATATATATCACTATATTTTAGATCATGGAACCTAATGACATTAATTTCCTTCATCGGAAGTTAAATTGTTATTACCGCTAAAATTATCACATTGGTTTTATCCATGGATTCATTTCATGCACATGTTATTTATAAAATGACATGTGTTTTTAGTTATCTACATTGTAATATTGATTATTCCTTATTTAATAATGATGTATTACACTGTACATATCCCATAATAAGTGTATGAGATCACTATTATTTTTTTCCTATCCCCTGGATATGAATAAGGATTCATTGAATGATTTAAAATATATAGAATATCAAATTTCATTATGTTTTTCGTTTTATATTTTCATATTTATTGTGAGACTAAATTATGCATCTAGTTTATAGGGACAACAATACTATTCAGTCCTCTTGATGTTATTTTTTATATCATATACCAATGTAATATTATGACCAGCATCTCTGGGCTATAAGGGTGGGGCTCTTTACAATATTAATATTATTTTAATTTAATTATGAAAATGTAAAAATATTATTATATATTTTTTATATATATTTATATGTGTGTGTGTGTGAGTGTGTGTGTGTTTTTGTGATTGTGTATCATATCCCCCTCTTTTTAATATGTCCCTTTATTAGTTAGTAATAATCGCATATGTGGAAATTATCAATTCTTATTTTTCATAACCTTTATATCTAGTTAGTGTAGCATATATATATATATATATATATATATTATGATACAATAATCTAATTACAAATTAATTATATCACATTTTTTATCTCTCCCCTAATTTGAAAAAGTTTTGTTTATCGTTAATTTACTGATCCATAAGGACATTGTCGATTCATTACCTGCCACTTCCATTAAATATGTTTAAAATAAAACTTGAATGTTTAATTATTATCAAATTTTACTTATAATTGATTAATAATAATTTTTGGAAACCATTAAATTAAAATGAAAATTTTTCAATCCAGACAAAAATATCACCAAACATTTTATCTTCAATGAAATTTAAATTAAAAAATTCCAATGACTATAATTGATCATGAATAAAGTAAATATATGTCATAAAATTTAGTATTGACGTTTTAATAATAATATGTTGGTTATAAAAGTGGTGAAAATGAAACCTATTGTAAGGGGACCCTCAAATATTCCCTTCTCTTTTGGTTTTACTCCCTCTTTCAACATGATTTTCCTATAATTATTATAAAATAACTTATAAATGTATTTTATTCCAATTTCTATTTTAATATATTTGTGATACATATTTTTTTAGTTCATTGATATAAATTAACAGTAATGAATCAAGGATTATTATAAATTTTTTATTCTCGAAGCCTTTATTTTAATATTAATATATTTATTCTTACCCATTTCATAAGATATTATCTTTTATTTACAAATTTAATCCTTAAATAACAATAATTAATTATTCCTTCCAATTGTTAGAAACTCTAACCTTATTCATCCACATAATCCTTATGATATAATTATGAAACACATTCTGGTCAAATGGATTTATTCTATATTTATGAATGATATATATATATTTCATTTTTATGTGCGATGTAAGATTTTGAAAAAGGTAACCTAATGTATATAATGAAATAATTACATATATACCTGATACATATAGCATTACCTATAACCTTATGTGTGTACATGATGAAATGAGATATGTACATAATTATTTAAGGCCTTATCTGTAAGTACTGGATTTTGTTACGATGTTTCATTAATGTTTATATTATACATTCCACACAATATTCATACAATTATTATAAATACGTTCCTATTCTTATGATATGATGATGATGATTATAATATACTAAATAAAAATGTAAATTAATATGTCAAGATCATCTATATTATTCTTTTGTTTTCTGAGATTTGAGCTCACTATTTCTTTAATGTATGTCTTCAGGTGAAAACATATACTAAATATACTATAAATGAGTTTTGTAGGATAATTAAAACGAACATAAAATATTTTTTAATGTTTTATATGTAATTATTTTTTATTAACAATATTTTCCTTAGAAATCAATCCACATGGTTTTGGGATTAGTAATATTTTGTATGTTTTCCTAAAAAATGATGTAATAATTATGTAATTACAGTATGTATAATAATAATTGGTATCAAATCAAGGTTTAGTTTATTTAGAAATTATGTTAGTAAAATAAAACCTATGATAAATATCAGGATTCTATAATGTATTATTATCTAATTAATATAATAATATAAATACATTATTTATCAATGAATTATTACTATTATTTTGTTACAAAATTTTCTATTTTTTATAATCGTGTGAAATAATGTGAAGGAAAGATAGAAACCAGTGTGATGGAAAATTAAATTATTATCTATGTAATGGTCCTATTTAAATTTGGGATAGAGTAGAAAAACCCTATGGTGGTATTTAACCATTTTCACAAGTTATGAAAAATATTATAATCTTTGTGGAATATCAATTTTCACAAAACGAGTATTTATCTACTGGTTCGTTTATATTGTAATGAACATAGAAATTTATTGGATCTTCTAAAATATTTATTTTGGAGAAATTCATAAACTCTTATAAAACTATTTTCTATGATTCATTTTTGGATCGATAGAAATTGACACAAGTCATCTAGTGTTTGTAATAAGGAACTAATAAATTTAAGACGTTGATATGAAATAAATATCCAAAAATTTGTGTTAAAGTATTTAATTGGGAATGATTTATCCAAATATTTCATATCAATTATTTTTTTCAAAATATTCATAACAATATAGTGTGAGAATTTCATGTGCCTAATAAAAAAGACAATGAATATGTTTTAATATAAAATAAAAATTTCAAAATTATTTTAAGAAAAGTCATTTGTTTTGTTAACAATTATTAAAGATAGTGGTGTATCAATAAAAATTCAAAAATATACAGCTATTAGAGACATTGGGATTTTGGAATAAGTGGTCTATTATGTTCAAAAGTATAGATGATGTTTGGTGAATTGGACCATGGATATGAACACAAGAAAAAATTTATGAAGTTAAATGTTTGAAGATAAAATGAACAAGGATATGGAGGTAAAAAATTAAATCTACCCAAATGTGAAATATATGTACATAATCACATTTGAATCTACTACAATGAATTGTTTATGTGCTTCATATGTTGAAGAGAAGGTTATCAAACTTCATAATTCTAAACAGACACAAACAAAACAAAAAATATGTTCAATAATGTAGGGACCCCGTCAAAACAATATAGTAACCCAAGCCTTTATATTATTCTATGAGTTTTAATATAAACATCCCTTTATTAAAGAACAAATATTTCAAGTCATAATTTCATTGGATTATAATGTTCATTATACATTAAAAGTTAACTAAATAATGACATAGTTGATTTTTCTATATATAGGGATTCTAAATCCATTCGCTCTCCCAAAATTGGCATAAGAGAACCCATGGTAATACATAAAAGAAATGGGTGATCTAAAAATAGTAGTAAGGGAATAATCATGATAAAAAATATAATGTGTGAATCAAAAGAATAACATGATATGATAAAATAAAAGGCACAAATGTAATCACGTGGTAGAATAACATAAAAACATGGTATCATATGATCATGTAAATATAGGAAATTTGGTAGAATCATATATCATAAAAAAATCACGAGTCAATATTTACCTTTTATAAAATATCACATGGTGGATGAATTCCCATTTTTTAGTAGATTTACTATGAAATTCCATTTATGACGTCTCTGGAGAAAAACAAGTTACTAATTGAGTTTGAGTGTTATCTGGGTGCACCCATTGTTACATGTTCTTAATTTTGTGAACTAAAAAATTGAAATAAATCATATTGCATAATTATAGGAGTTTCCCTTGGAAATAAAATGGGTAGCATAATCTATCCTTATTTTACAATCAAAGGAATCTTTTTAATGATGGTTTTGAGATATGAAAATAAGTCATTTCTGAACCCATTAATGTCAGGGAGAATAATCTAGGTATATATTTGAGAGACATATATACATAATTTAGATGAAATCCAAAACATCAACTTTTTTCGTTGTTGATGAAAATGTATTTAAAATATTAAATGAAATATTTATGGAGAAAAATTATCTTATCACTTTGAAATTCAATTTTTAAAACTAAAACAATTATAGAATACAAGAAAAAACTTTCATTTAAATTAGTAATGGAATATTATAGGGTAATCTTCATATAAATTAGTGGTCATGGTGGTGAATATTCACATTCATGATGAGTGTTATAAAACAAAGAGTCCATTAATATTTTTGGTAAAAGATAATAAGTTTCTTAATTGGAAAATTATAAGAAGATTAATTTCATTTTATTTTAAAAAAAGTAAAATGTAGTTAAAAATAAATTTTAAAATTAATATGATAATAGTAAAAAAAATTAAACCATTTTTATCAGATAGATACATGGATGAATTAGTATTTTTGACTGAAAATATGATTAAAATTTAAATTTCTTAAAAGATTTTGTCATCCATTTAAACAACCAAATAGTGTAAAATGGTTTTATTAAATGAAAAAAAATAAAAACAGGTATGTGGGAATAAAATAATATGGTTTTATTAGATAATGATCAAATAATATCTATAAATGAAATTTCAAGTATAAATATTCATAAATAATGATGACATGTGAAATAAAACCTTATAGGTTTTGTAACTTTTCAATCATAATCCTCATAGTTGAAATAAATTCAAATGATTCTTTAAATTCATTGACGATAGAGATATTAAAGATATAATATATCAATGGGGAATTATATACACCTCATTAAATAATAATGCGGTGAATATGACATATGTTTAACCAAAACAAATGTGAGATTAAAATTCCACGTAATGATCATATAAGTGATGTGAGAATTAATAAATTATGTTATTATGTATTCCAAATAAAAATAAATTTTAAAGAAGTCAAAATAGTTAATAAATAAATATTTTTAAATCACACACATAATTTTCGAATATCACAGAGAATGAAGAATTGATTTAACTAAATAAAATAAATTAGGTAGTAAAATTAATTACCTCGAGTTCGTCTCTTGTTGTGCATACATTAATTTCCTAAATAATTAAAATACGTAATTTTGATAAATTTTTAATAACATTTTTCATATTTATTATCCTTTTTATTTAAATTATTATCATGTTATTTATATTTACATAATCAATTATGTTAATGTTATAAGTTTGGTTGGTATTCAGTTCATGTGCATAAAATTACATTGGTATGTTGAATAAAGTAAAAGAAGTTATTATCCCATCATATACAATACACTTATTGTGAAATAATGATAATTTTTATACATAAATTATATTTTGCAAACATACTATGAATGTTTGATTTGAAAAGTAAAATATTTCACAATCACGGATATAGTAGGTCACATGTACACATGAGTAATACTTCCCTTTTCAAATATAATGATGGAATAAAGTATAGTGTTTTTTTAAATTCCATTAATTATAATTATATATTAAATATCATATTATTTTTTAAATATATTTACATATAACATCCAGGTTATGTGGTAAAAAATGAATCACAACACTACGTGAGACAACTGTCCACCATACATAGGAAATATAATATCATTATTAAAAGTGGGTAAGGTAATAAGGTATATGGTATATTAATTTTAAAAAATTATTAATATTTTATAAAAATCATATTTAAAAAATAAGTAAATTATCTTTAATATATGTGATATGTGATGATGGAAAACAAGTTACACCAGTTCGTGAGGTGGTAGTTAGCCGTACATAGAAATAATGGTTTCATTTTCCATTTGATAAATGTTGTGATGGATGTAGGTCATGTGGGAAGGATCGCAGTCTTAATAAAAAAATGGATGTAAGTTATTCCACTCATATAATAAAATATTAGTGTATTTGAGATAGTTATTTCATTATATAATAACTATTTAGTAATATTTGAATGACGTGGAAAAATAAATAAAACAAAGATACTTGGTTAAGATTAATACCTCTCAATTGGAAAAACTCTTTAGAATTATTCATAATTCATACCTAGATTCGGTTTCTAATAAATATGCCTTTAAAAAAGGTGAGGAATGTAAGTGAGGTTTTTTTGAGGTATTTTATAATCCAATTTTTTTTTATTAATGTAAAGTATTGTATAAGAGGTGCCCTTTAATAAGTTATATGGAGTTTCATTTTTGTAAATTACCACAACTAATCAGTATTGGGAAGTCACTCTCAAGAAAAGTGCATCAAAAATTGATAACTAATGTATTATAGGGATCTTGTGCTTGATAAAACCATAAAAAATAAAAATGAAACATTTTTAAACATGTCATTCCATTTACCTCTACAGTAAACCATTTATACGATTTTATTTTTTCATGACAATTAGTAGTTTTTATGTTTTTTTACTTTTCATTATAACATAAATTAAATTGAAATTATTAGCTAATATTAATTATGATAATTCAAAATATATTATGAATTTTATAAAATTAAAATAATAGAATTTTCAGAATGTAATTCAAAATTAAACCTGTAAAACGTGATCCAAAATGGGTTTTCAAGAAATGCAATTTCAAGAAATGGATAATGTTATATTAACTTTATTGATAAACATAATTATTATATGAATTTTCTATAAAAAAAATAAATGAATAATTTATTCATTTTAATAATATATTTCCTTAATAGGGGTTATTTTATCTAATTAAAATAGATATACTTTATTAAATTAAAAAATATGTATAAAATCACATTTTTATGCGTAAAAATAATCTTATACCAAAATAATGTTTTTTTTAAAAGAGAATGCAACAAGGATTCATATAATAAAAGTAGGGCTAGAAGAGTAAAAAATAAAGTAATTTACATTTATATAATTGAATATAGGATGTATCTCAAATGGTTTTCTATAATGATGAGTGAATGTATCTGGAGAGGCTCCATTGTTAGGAAATTAGCAAGTTGATTGGCTTCACGATAGACATGCGTAATGTTGTAATTTATTGAGGCAGGAGTTTCAAGATATTTAATCCATTTTTATGTGAGATTCCATAAAAATTTATATAAATCCAAAATTAATTTGTACCATAAATACTAAATCCAAAATGAAATGGAACTTTTAAGCTACTTGGTTTTATGGAAATAAATGGTAGTGTTTGAAAAATCAGTTATTTTACTATTCACTGAAAAATAAAACATTTCATAAAAATACTAAAATTACAGCCTAAGTTCACTTTTATATGATGATTTAAAAAAAGTTATTAATTTTTCAAAATAATATCTTAATAAGTTACTTAAATTAATTATAATATTTTTTCACAAAAAGTAAAAAAATAATTTTTGAAGGAAACATATTTTTTAAAGAATAGTTTATCTTTATTAAAAATTGATCAATTATTTACTAATAGTATGTAATTCAATTTATATTTAGAATGAATTATATATATATATATATATTATAAATAAGTTTATATTACTCATACCCACAACATTAACAACCAGAATTTAGAGACCATATTTAAATAATAATATTTTAATAGTATATCACAGATCATTTAAACTCAGTGTTGCATATTTTATATGCAATCAGACATAGTGTTCTTTTTAAAATATATTACTGTAACATAAAACTCCCATGGTCAAATATTTCAACTGCATATACCTTTTGAGGATTTTTTATTTGTTTTTTGAAAATAAATTTAATAAAATAATCCTAGGATAGAAATAATTTTAACTAATATAGAATATCATTAAAGCCCTTAACATACATCGAGTTTTTTTGGTGAAACTAAATGGAGATAAGGGCCATAACACCTTTCTCCAAGGGAAAAAGTAAATGGTGTTAATCACACTGGAACCTTTCACATTCTGTTTTTAGTTTAATTTTTTATTAGTATTTATATGTGAGCCTTTAGATTGACCTTTTTTTCAGTTTTTTTGTTTCAACGCTGTAAGACTATGAAATAATTTTTAATTATTTTTTAGTGTTTTTCATTCGTATGCTGAGTTTTAATATATATAATTTTTTAGATATCTATATATATAATTTTTTTTAATAATATTATTTATAATAATAATTAGTTTTTTATATTACTAACTTAATTAAACTTTATTTTAAAATCATATTGTTAAATAATTTAATAGGTAAGTTAAATTTATATTATTTATATCATTATTAAAATTTATTAATTTTATTAGTTTAAATATATGAAAAGATAATTAATAATTAATAGTATTATTAATATATATTAATACTAGAATTATTGAAATTTTATTATAATTTGATAATTAATAATAATTTACAATAAAATAATTAATAATATAATACTGAACAAGAATTATTCCCATTAAAATTTTCAAATGTAAATGGTATGTTATTATGAAATAAATTCTCTAACATGTAAATTATCTTTTGTATTTTATATTTATATTTTTTAATAAAATTCCAACTATGTTTTATATGTTGATTCATTTTTTCAAATTTCTATTGTATTGTGATTAATTTTTTTTAATTTATACTCTTTCAAAGTTACCTACAAGAAACATTCTAATATTTCAAGTGGGTGGATGTTAAAGTCTATAAATAATAATGTACAAATAAAATATGTATTTTTTGAAATACTCACTGGAAATATAAAAAAACTGAGAATAAAAATAATTTCATAAAAATAATTAATGAATAGTAATTTTAATGGAACATTATATTATTGTTTTAAAACATTAAATATATATTTATAAGTTTTTTTACATTCCTTCTAGTTTCATGTTTTTTATATATTTTTAGTCAATGATATAAATTTCATTTATATTTATATTAAACTATAATTTGTAAGAATATATTTTTTAAGGTGTGAATGTTATTTTTTAATCAATAATGATTGTGTCATGTAAATAAAATTTGGTTTATTATAATGATGAAATTGTGTTTATTTTCAACAAATTTTTATATTTTTAAGTTATTTTTTATGTTTCAATTAGATTGTTTTTGTATTTTATATTTTATAATATTTTATAGTTAACTACTTGAAATTTAATGTGTTTTTTATTTTTTAAGTTGACTTTTAAAGATTATTACATAAAATCATCAAGTAAAATATAAATATAAATTAAATTGGTGGTTAAAAATGTAAAAAATTGGATGATAGTAAAAATAATCTCTTCAATTTAAAAGATAGAATATCATATAAAGGATAGAATTCACTGTTCTTTAAATTCCATTAAGTCAATAACAAACACATAAATAAATGTGTAGAATTAATTTCATTGATGTGGTCTCACCCCACAATGTAGTGCGAAAATGGGTTGCTCATATCGAGATAAAAAACCTCCACACAATGATAGAGTATGATGAGCTTGAGAGGGATTTTCCTAGGGCGATGGAACATCTTATGTATGATTCTCTACCTAGGACTGAATGAGAGTAGGTGGAGTTCGGATTCGATCACATGAAGTTGTTCCTTATCTCTTGAATAAGTGGAATGGTCTGCCATCATTTCTAGGAGGAACTATAAGGGTTGTGAAGGTGAAGTCACAAAAGGTTGTGGAATTAGAAATGGCCCATCATATGAGCTATGATTAGATATTCCGCAGAAAAACTATAGGTATATTGACAATATTAATGGTTTCAATGCCTCCTAACGCACATATGAAATCAATTGAGCCCAAACTGCTAGAGGTGTATCCTATGATTAAGGAATATGTGAGGCCTCATGTGCATCACGACGTAGTCTACTCCATTGCCATAATAGATCCTAAAATCAGACATGCAGATAATATGCTATAGTTGTGTATTCAGAAAAGAGATTCAATATGAATTTTATGTGTTCAATAAAAAAAATAATTTAAATTTAATGGATTACTAGATCATGAAGCATTATTCTATGAGGAGTAAAGTATAGTATAGACTCCATTAAAAACCATGGATCATTCTCGACCAACTGTGATCGATGGAATCAAAGCGTATACAAGACCTCTATAAGAAACAACACACTCTTGTCCTGGAGTTCAATATACTCAAAATTCCGATGGTGTCAATCAATATGTTTCCTCTCCTTAAGATTTAAAGAATGAAGAGATGTTGACTATCTAGGTGGAACTGGGATTCATTGGAAAAATCCAAATGGTCTTGTGAATCTCTCTTTCTAGTTACAATCAACAATATAAAATTGAATGGGAGGCACTATAGATATCGATCACAAAGCCCAATAATGTAGTATATTGGAGGACGGTCTAATTGAGTCCAGTATGGAAGAAAAGATAACTAAAATGACATATCTCAATTATTATAATTTTTTAACAAATTTACAAATATGGTAATATTATGAAATTGATTAGTCAACAAAATAATGAATATACTTACATCAGTGAGTTATAGAGTATCCAATATGAGATAGTATGAACCCAAATAGATTCTTGAAGTCGAAAGGAAGTTTATTGAATGAGTCCTCCTATAATGTACAACATTAAAAGTGATAAATAATAAAAAATATAATACAATAACTCAAATTAGAAAAAAATAGTTATAATACTTGAATCCATGTGGAGAATAATTCATCACATCTATATGAAGATCTAGACCAGAAACAATATGGGTGATGGGTGGGATGCGCTCATATTCCCACATCTAAATAAGGATGAAATATCCCTCCATATTAATATAAATAGGTCAACATACCATGAATAATTCTCTGTATGTTTATTCCCAGCATGTAGATGCATATATGTTTCTCTTGTACTAATCAAAGTCCACCAATATCCCTAGAAACATAATGTGGACATGCATACTAGAGTTTTCAATGAATAAGTTCCTTCTACTGAGACATGATATATGAATAGACATGACACATGATAGTCTATTTGTTAGTTCAAGATGTTAATAGTTTGAAGTTCATTTCCATCCAACTCATATATAGTGACCCACCATCTATAGCATCATCACCCCCACAATGTCGAGAGTAAGAAATTTTTTTATATACCCAATCTAATATCTAGAGATGGTTCATATAATTAAATAACCAAATATTTGGAGACCATGAGTAGCTTCCATAACCTCAAGGGTGTTGTACTTCTCTCCCTTGAGCAAGTGGAATGTTTGAGTATTATGTGGTATCCCAAACCTGAGTGCCACTCAATGGTTCCCCGATCCCAGTTAG
This sequence comes from Viscum album, assembly GCA_963277665.1. Classification (NCBI taxonomy): domain Eukaryota; kingdom Viridiplantae; phylum Streptophyta; class Magnoliopsida; order Santalales; family Viscaceae; genus Viscum; species Viscum album. Next base: position 105,542 of record CAUJRU010001622.1, read on the forward strand.
CCTCATGCCATTATGTGCATCTCCCCGAACGACAGAGGATAATGACTGGTAGTGAGGGCCTAGGGTGAGTCTGGGGGAGATAATGAACTCACTACCATAGTGTAGAAGAACAGATAAATGTAATGACATGTAAATAGTGGATGCCGTATGTAGAAAAGATGGAAGAATAGAAACAAACATTATAGACTTTGGACTAGTAACTCGCCACAGTGGAATTTTAAATGGAAAATAAAAAACTAAATAAACAGATAATAATAATAAAAAGATTATGATAATGTATTTAATTTGTCTGAATAATTAGAAAATAGGTGTTCATATAAGTATGATGTACATGCTATACAAAATATGAAAAAAGAATCCAAAATTATCAATGCATCCTGAGATCCAGGCTGGTCATCTGATACCAATCTCCTCACTAAGAAAGCAAGCGGTATCATGTGTCCAAAGAAGAACCCATCCCCTTATCAACACCTACATACATGTAATATTCTCTAGTGACAATGTATGCCCAGATAGTGTGTGATATAAATCATAGTAGGGCACCAGAAATGGATTCTATAACATCCAGTCCATGTAATATAAATATGATTAGTGTTAAAGAATGCCTATATAAAATTAAAGAAGTAAAGTAATTCAAATACCCGGTACCTATTTTAGCCTTAATTGGAGCCTAAACATTCAACCATTTCATTTATTAATTATGTTCTAGTTTATATAGGTAATTTGCATGAGGCATAACAAGCATTGACAACATGTCATGATAATAATAATTAATGATTTATGATATAATAATGCATTCATAATGATAATTATAATGAAGAGGATCCATGGTAATAACCTAGGCATCCTTAACCCCAAGGGTTAATAAAACTCTAAGTTAATCTATAGCCTATCTATAAGGTTAAGAGTGTAATCCAAGGAGAATCACCTAATGAATTTAAAAATAACATAATTCTAATTGAGTCCAAGGAATTCATCCTAGGTAAAACAATATAATTGATGACTAGGTTAAGGGGTGTATCAAAGGAACCTCATGTATATAAAAATAAAACTGGATCTAGGGAGAGTATCCAAGGCATATAATATTGGTAATTTAAGGATCCTATAGTGTAATAATGGGCATCCAAAAGTATATAAAGACCATGTCCCAATGTGGGTATCAACCATCGAAATCAACATCCTAGAATCAGAATGATATACATAAGTGCTGAAGGCATTCCCTTATGAATACATTGCGAGATTGAGCTTGACCAGTCCTAGAATAGAGAAAATGTCCATATGAAAAGTCACATTACACCTATTTAATTAATTAATTAGGCTCTGTAATAGTCGTGTTGTTTGACAAGTCATTTGGTTCAAGCCATTTCCTTTCATTAATGTGACAAGAATTGGAGACATGAAACAATTGTTACATTAATTGCATATTCAATTAATTTGGTTTACTACACTTCCTTCCACTAACATAGAAATGTGTACTATAAACATGAAACCAATTCATTCATTTACATTTAAATATGCCAGGTGATATATAAATATACTTTGTCATTACAATCGAGACTCGGGAAATAATATAAGTACTTACCTTTGAAGGTTAAAGTGACATTATTATATCCAAGGGTAAAAATTATAATTCGTAATTCAATTTAATAAATAGGATCTTACACTTAATAAGGTCAAGCCATAACACCCTAAAATGGCGGCGTAGATGAACATAAAAAACCATGAAAGGAATAATTAATTAAAACAACCAACTTCGGGTGGTTTAAATTAACGAAGTAACCACAAATTAGGGATAACATATATAAATAGGGTCTTAGAATATGATTCTAATGGATATAAGTAGGGAATATAAATTTAATTGGCCACACCTAATGAATTCTATTCACACACTATGTAAATTTATAAAACATAAAAACTTGAGGGATTAGTCATATAACACATACTTATGGTTACACGACTCTCCTCATATAGAATCAATGGTTAGTTTGGCCTAGATAATAAGAAACATAAAGAACATATCAACATTATGAAAATAGGGAATATGATTTTGCATTAATGTATCACCTTCGTGGGATAGAAGAATGACGAACATAAAAATGGGAATTGAGTACTTTCTAATGCATGTCCAATGTGATGGAAAAGGATCAAATTGCACTTCAGATTAGAGCATGTGATCAATGACTACAGAAAAATGTTTGGCTGCTCAGACTTGAATAATTAGGTCCCTCTTATCTAGTGGAAGAGAAATGAGAGGGGGATGTTGTATTAAAATAGAATTAAAAAATTGTCATTTTACCCAACATTCCTAGGTCACATGGTCTAGGTGCATGGTTCACCAAACTGTACGCCAACTGTGTGTCTCCAACTAATTAAGGAGAAAACCTGTATAATTAGGAATCACCTTTATAGAAAACATGAACCTACTATTAAAATCACGTTTTCTAAAAAATACAGGCATTTTACATGTGTGTGCAGCCCCTAGGACATATTTAGGGAAAACTATACAAACTGCTTCACCCCACTATCTATCCACACATGGTTAGGATATACTGAGTGGGATGGGCTCACGGTTTATTCTAGCCATGTGGACCAGTTATTTTCTCCACCGTCCAAGGTTCTAAGCTCTGAACAGGACCCAAACACCACCAAAATATTTCAAACATCATAGGGAATCCATATTAGGTCCAAAATAAATATTTAGTATAAATTTAAAAGGATACATGCATGATAAAAAAACAAGGTTCTTATAGTCTTTCGCCAATAAGGGAACTCATCCCTGACTTCACTTTTTAATGATGGAGAAACACTATCTGAGAACAACTATGGCCATGGACATATATGTTGCCCTCCCGCTCCAATTTTTTGTCTGATAAATGATCATACTACCATAAAATCTATAGTAAAGCAACATACACACCTTGTGGATAATTCATACTCTAGTCAATAGTGCATATATGATACTCCTCGAATGATGCATCAGACTCTAATTAGACCTCCACAAGATCAGAATTGTGAGACAGGTCGACATGATGATGATGAAGCTATGAAATGCAGAAGAAATTTTGTATTAAACGGCAGCTATGTGGTAGTATAATCCAATAGGCTACTAGCCTAAATCTCTCTAGAATCTCAAATAGGCCTACATATCAAGGCTTCCCCAGCTTTCATATCTGTCTATTCCCATTACCATGCAATACTTATAGCAAACCATTATTATCAACCTCAAACTAGAGGGGTCATCAACAATGATCGACATAGGATATATATCTTGGATGAGTGTTAGATAACAACTTTCTAATCTAATGAAACTACTCCAATGTCTCCTCCACAAGTTGAGGACCAAGTATGGATTTGTCACCTGCCACTAACCAGCACATTGTTGAACCACATGACCAACCATATAAGTCCTAAAAAGGATCAATACTATTTTTCACTTGAAATATATTATTTAAGGAGAGATTTTTTAGGGAAATTTTCACCCATGAACTAGAAAAATCAAGGATTCATGCCTAGAGCATGTCCTCTAACACCTGTATTGTTCATTCTGACTGACCATCGGTCTGAGGGTACAAATATGTGCTCGAAATCACCGATGTACCAATACATTCCTAAAACCCAACAAAATAATTGATGTGAAATGTGAATCCATATCTAAAATGATGGTACAAGGGACCCATATTTTCAGGACCCCACCCATTGGGGCCCACACCATGACTTCCCATGCCCAACACCAATAGGCTCGAGTCTGATGACTAGAACTGAGTATGCATATCACTAATATGGGAGGAATTGTTTAGTTACCTATACACACACACACATCTCGAAGCCCAAAAGTGATGAAATGTTGAAACCACTATGGAACAAAATTTATGCATACAAATAAAACCAACAAACAGAGTATAACTGAATGTAATGTTTTGAATGTAATCTAGGACAGAATACAAGACCACCAAAAGAAAGATTTCAAAACCTATAAATTCTAACCTATAAACATGAAATAGGTACTGGGACATCTGCTTGTAGCAGCAGGAACACCTTTTCTGGTAAGGAAGCTCAAAAAGCTCGGTACGGACCTGGTCTACCCTAGACTATGTGAAAATGTCTCTCTTCTATACAAGTCACAGCACATGCAGGAAAATACCACATAAGGGTGAGTATAACAATAAACATAAAAGGACCCTAAATAACACAAATCAACACACAAAGTAATGGTACATTCATCTCTATATAGTATTTTTCTATAGAACATATAACAAGTGAAACATCCAAATATACTCAAAACCCAGACCCATAGTTTAGAGTTATATCACAACGACCGTATACCCTCACTAAGGATTCAGTTAGAAGATTCCATGTAGAACTCATCCAGGAGAAGTCACATTATGAGTATGATAGCTCTGATAGTGGCTTTTTGTGAATTAAGTTCATCGGGAAGTGCCACAAGAGGGATAGATGCACTGATAGATCTCAAGAGAGAACATATAACCTCATTTTGGGAGAATATACTCCTTAGTGGGGAATGATCATGATACATGGATGAGGATCACTGATTTGACATTGGAATATACCATGACTTATCTAGATTCATCTGTTATGTAGAGGACCAACGTCCTATAGGATTTGTGACGTCAATTCCTGACACTACCTAGGGCTAAGAATGGGTAGATGTTCTCCCTATGGGCCTCTCAGAGGGAATCTGACTCAATCCCTAAATTCCTATTCAATAGATCATACTCTTGTGGTAGAAATGATATGTAAACATTAGGGGAATGGTAAAAGGTTCACTAACCCAAAAAAACTTGTTCAAGATATGATGGATAGGATATCACGCCATATACAAGAATGTACACGGTGTGTAGAAGAGTCACACACTATGTCTCTTGATTATGGGTACTTCCTCTGTGCAGTGGCCTGAATCAGATGAACTTGTTTTATAGAAAGAGGAGTACATAGTGTGTATAAGGACATACACACCATAATCCTTCAACCAGGATCCACCCATGTACCCTGGTCGTGTGCCAGTACACCGTATCAACCCATGTATTGATACATGGGGTAGCCTATGTATTGGGCCCAGTCTAGCCTTGTGGTGGAGTACATGTCGTGTACTCTAACCCATGTCCATGTTTCACCTGTGATACACGTTGAGTTCAGTATAAGGACCCACATATCGTGTGATAGCTATCACACTCCATTTCATCGCTTCCTGTTGCCTAAATCCCTATACACTGATGAACGAGTCCCACTTGCCATGTCCACTAATAAAAAAGCCAAGTTTTTCATCTTCTCCAACATGGAAACCATAGTAGAAATTGATCTGGTCCCACATGTAGTGTTCTTCAGAGAACCTGTTGTGTTCTGCATGATTTTCAAGAATCTTGTGTTCTTCATCCAGTGCATCGGTTGATCCATTGATTCTTGATCCATCCATTTGTTTCCTCCAAACTAAATATTTAGGGTCATTTCATCACTAAAAAACTGATTATGTTGGTTTAGGCCCTCTGGTCGGCCATGAAATCATTTTTTGATCCATCTGCATGAAGAACTGTTGAAGAAAAATTTCTCTTGAACCAAGTAGATTCATCCCCTTCCATTTTTGTCACAAATCCACTTGGTCATTATGATGAAAGATCTATAATTTGGGATCCTTGAGCTGTGAAAAGGATTTTCAGTGATCCCGTTTTTATCACCCTTGATGAAAGTGAATAATGCATAAGTTAAAAGGTAAAAGAAATCCAAATAGAAAATCTAGGAATGAACCTCCACCATCATTCATCATGGTAGTGATCCAATACCATTTGAAGGATCAAACATAAAAAATAAAAATATGAATCAAATTAATCCTGGATCAATTCCTAAAAATAAACCCAATATAACACCATCCTGAAAGAATGAATGATCTGTGGGTCAAACTATTCATGGATTGATCCAAGGTCATCATTTGAATCAAATAACCAGGAAGGATGAATTGAAATAATAACCCCTACATAGATCATCAATGAAGGATGAAAAAAATTGTTGTTAATTGAGGTCTAATCTTGCTGCACATCAATCCACGGGTCACCGTTTGCTGTTATTCATAAGGAATTATCTGGGATGGCTCTTCTATAATTTCCCATATGATTCTAGGGATTTTTTTTTGGGTTATGACTGTAACCCTTGGCTCTTTGTTATTTAAAACAAAAAAAATCATCACCGCTCTTTGAAATTTAAAAGAAAAATAAATTATTAATTTATTTAATTTTCATTGAAACGTCCAAAAATTAACTTTTGTAGCTTACCGACAGAGGCCGGTGTTAGTCCTCTCCTAAGGTAAAGTTACTTCTCTGAAGGAAATGGTTCCAATATATTTCTGATTAGGGCATCCATTTTAATTTTAAAATACTTTTTTAGGAAAACCGCCCACGCACGCTATTTAAATGTTTAATTTATTTCAATCTTTTATTTTTGAAACTTTGGGCCTCAGAATCACACACTACCACAAATACTAGTCTAAAAAATAATTCAATATAATATTTAAAAATAATACAGAGAAAATATGAGACAATAAATTCTCCTAACAATATTGATATATGTACTTGAATAACGATAAAAGGCTATTCAAATAGATGGGGGTACTACATAGTAATATGAGACTCCCACTCCTATGTACTCTCTAGAAGATTCTCATGCTACAACCAAACATGTACAAAGGGAATCATCCACCCACGAATGATCTTATCCTACCAATATTCAATCTCCATGGTGTACTCTGTGATGGTGTCTAAATCCACGATGTCTAGCTCACCCCAACCGAAGATGTGTGAGGGATCATACACGTACCTTCATAGTTGTGACACGTGGAAGAAATCATGTACCCAGTGCAACTATGGTGGTAGAGCTAGGCAGTATGCCACCTTGTTAACTCTTGGCAGTATTTGAAAAGGGTTGATGAACCTCCGAGAGAACTTTCCACCATGGCTAAATCTTGACAACCCTCGATGTGTTGAGATCTGAAGGAAGACATGGACCCCCTCCATGAACTCTAGAGGACTTCATCTTCTATTAGTAGAAGGCATAAGCTAGAACATTACATTTTTCATCCAGTCCTAGATGATCTGAACCTTTTCAGTGGCTGTTCACTCCAACTCTGGACCCATGAGTGCTGACTGTACGGCATCGGTCCAGCAATGTGGTGACCAGAAATGTTGGCCATATAAGTCCTCAAATGAAGTCATAACGATGGTCAAGTGGTAGCAGTTGTGGTATGAAAACTGCAATAGTGGTAGGTGGTCCTCCTAATTACGATCAAAGTACAAGATATAGGCCCACAACATATCCTCTATAACCTGACATGTTCTCTCCGTTTGACCATCTGTCTGGGGATGGAATGTTGTGCTTAAGCATAAATGAGTCCCAAAATCCTACTCCAATCCCATCCATAAAAATCATGTGAAATAGGTATTGCGATCTAATTCTATCATCGAAGGGACACCATAAATCCAAACTCTCTCTTCTACATAGGGGTTCCCCATGCTTTCTATGTAAGTCTTCTCCCTCATAGTTAGGAAGTGTGGAGGACGTGGAGAGTTGTTCAATGATCACCTAGATGGAATCATGTCCCATGGATGTTTGTCGTAATCTATTCATAATTCCATTGATATCACATCCCATTTCCACTCCATCACTTACAAGGGGTGAGATAACCCCGCTGTAACCCAGTGCATAGCTTACACCCACTAGAACATAAGGAATCGAGAATTGAAATCTCCTACTACCTTTTTCATCCATGTCCACTAGAACTAAAATTATAGGTAATAGAAGATTTTCTCCACTCTAGGATGTACTGATAAAGGGGATGTTTGAAACTCCCACAGATCCTCCTCCCGCAATTCCGCTGGTACAACAATGCATCCTCTAAAAACAATGTTGTGCTCCCCAAATTGAGAATATCCATAAAGATAATTTCCCCCAGACAACTGAGCGCGTAATGTATCACAGTCAACATATACTATTTGGGACTCCCTAACTAACCATATGAGTTGATAGGTGACAAAAAACAAATAGATATAAGTTGTATCATCTCCATCCCTAAAGGATAAATGCAGCGAGGGTAACTAATCAGATGTCATAATCAGTAGCTGCAAAATCGATCTCTTGTTGAGGAAATAAACCACAATGTTCCCATTCCAAGAATTATAGGTCATCTCAAATTCATAATCATAGAGAAAATCTAGCCATATCCTCTACCTCATATTTAGATCCTTCTATGAGAATATGTACTTGAGGCTTTTGAGGTCAAAGTAGACGATAATCCAGTCTCCCATCAGGTAGTGCCTCCACATATTAAATGCGAAAGACTAAAATTACCAACTCAAGATTTTGGGTAGTGTAGATCTTCTCAGGTGACCTTAGATGGTGGGAAGCATATAAAATCACTACTTTTCTATGCATTAAAAAATACCCTAGCGTGGTCCCTGTTGTGTCACAGAAAACTACGTTCTCAACACCATCCTCCAGTAACCTCAAGATTAGGGAGCTCATCAAACTCTACATGAACTACTAGGAATCATAATATAACTTCACTTTACATATGAAAGGATATCCCTTTTGGGTAAAATCTATCATCAACTCCAAAATCTAGGTGAAATGAGAAATAAATAGTCAGTAATATCATAGTATCCCAAAGAGGATCTGCACCTCTGTCACGCTCTGAGGTGGATCCCATGGTCACACCTTCTCAACGTAGGATGAGTCCACTGTATCCCCATATATTGAGATAACATGTCCCAGATAGTGGACCTCCTATTTTGAGAACTGTAACATTGAGATGTTCCCAAAAATCTAGTGCTCTAAGAGTATGCCTAGAACCATCCACAGGTGTATTTATTGCTCCTCCTCTAATGCTGAGTACACAAGGATTCCTTTGATGAAAACTAGTATGAACTGATCTATGTACAACTTGATGATCCAATTATGAGTCCCATATATACTGAGGTGGTGTTTATGCAACCTGAATGCTTCTCCATGTACTCATAGTGACCATAACCACATCTAAAAGCTGACTTTGGTATATCGTCATGTCGTACTCGTAAATGATGATAACTCGATCAAAGGTCAACCTTCAAGAACCATTGTGCTCCCTCTTAGCTAACCGAAGAGGTCGTCGATTCTTGCTAGTGGATACATGTTCTTCAATGTTTCCTAAGTGAGGCACTGATAATCCATGCAGAAGCTCAAAGTCCCGTATTCCTTCTTGGGAAACAAAATTTGGGCCTCCTAGGGTTAATCACTATGTCTGACGAATCCCTTCTTATGAAAATCCTCCAACTACACCCTTATCTTGTGAAGCTCTATGGGAGCCATCCGATAATATGGAGAGGATATTGGTGTTGTCTTTGGGTGAAAATTAATGTAACATTAAATCTCCCGATATGGAGGTATTCATGGAAAATATTTTAGAAGGACATCCTCGTACACTTCCACAACTCCTAGGAACTGAAATCACTCAAAATTTGATGCTCTGAGGGTATGGCTAGAAAACACAAGAGTGATTGTCTACACCCTTCTTTACATGAGTTCATTCTATTCTTCTATGGTTTCTATTTCATGAAAAAAAGGAAAACCTTGTTCTGTCATTGCGAACACACCACAATCTTCATATAAGGCAGTTTATCTAGGTATGCACCAAAGACATCTAATCCATACTGACAATGACGGTGTAAGTCCTTGACACTACCACTAAGCATTTCTACCAAAACTCATGCTTATATGGGTAAGATCACACTATCGACAATTATGTGTGATCATCAAGTCTCCTCTTGTATATGTCTCCAAGATTAATGGTCCAGTAGAGAGATGAACTTAAATATCAAGGTTTCGCCAAAGACATGTGTTGTGGAAGGAATGATTAGAACCTGTGTCTATATGTACAACTGATAATGTAGAAAAAATATAAATATCATACCTCAGATCATCCTTGGAGTTCTTGGGTTTTAATCCTCAACCTCTTTTAGCTACCCCTACCCCTACCCCAGGTCCCCTAAGCTTGTTGCAGACCTCCGGGGGGTGGAGGTGGAAGTAGGTTAAAAAGTCTTCCATCACCAGATGCTCTCCCTACTCATCATCCATATCCTCCACTTGGTGGGTCAACTTGCTCCACTATCTACCCCTACCTTGGGGGGTCCATCCACTTCCTTCATTTTAGTAGATTGATGGGTTTAGAAGTATCTAGAGAGATGTCACATATCGCCGCATGAGTAGAATCACCTCTACCTCGATAGACTGGATCCTGCATGAGAGCCCTGGATTGATGATCCCCTATCATGGGTCCTCCTGTGACATATCCCATAACCTGATACCTTTTCATGTCATCAACTCCCAACTACTGAGGTCTCCGCACTTGTCTGCCTAATGCTGAATACCACTGTCGATCTGTGCTCAACCAAGATGCTCTCAACCACCAATGCTCACCCGAGAACTCCTACATAAGTCAGAAAGTATACAGGCATGACACTATCTATTATGTCCAATTGTAGACCCCGATCGATGTTCAAGGATCTTATGTAATAATCTCTAACCATATCCACCATGTACCATGTGAGGTTAATGAACCTCAATTATTAGTTATCCACCATCATACTATCCAGTTGGAGCTGAAGAAGCTCCTAGACACATACTTCTCTCAACATAACTGGAGATAACTCCTCCCTAAAGAGTCACTCGAACTCCTTACATGAAAGATTATCCTCATCGTGAGATTTCAAGGTCAAAATACACCATCTACATGTTGAATCCTAAATAAGGATTTCCCATTGGATCAACATCTGGTCTGCTAGTGTCCTCACTAGACAAAAAACTCTGGTCACCACCTCAAGCCGGTCCTCAGCTGCCTGAGGGTTGGGATCCCCTCATAACTGGATGGGTATGTGTCCCTAAAACTCATAGATCACACCTATCCTTCACTCTTTTTCTGATGGTATGGCAGGTAACACGTGATGCTCCACTGGTTGTGGTATAACAGGATACCACCTAGAGGTAAAACATGGATAGCTGGTCCCTAAATCAATGCTCTGTGTAACAACTCGAGATTTTATGTGACTTATTATTTTTAATTTTTTTGATGTATTGTGTTGTACACTACACCAAAATTATCTTTCACTATACGCAACACCGTGTTAGATTGTAGTATATGCAACACTAATCTTGCGTCGTGTTACACACAATTTCAAGTTTGTTTGATAGTAGTTATTCTACACAATGTTGATTGTATATATATATATATATATTCAATGTATAAATGAAATATGGTTGGATTTTGTTATACATATCAACAAAAGAGTCTTTCACTACACACATCCCTGACATGGTTTGTGTTACACGCAATCGCGACTTTCCTCGATAGCGTGTGTAGTACGCAATACCGGGTTTCACTAAACAATGATATATTGTTATAATATTATTACGGACTAGCCATTATTAATAGTATTAACTAAATTTTTAATTTTATAACATTATTATTCATCTTACACATTTTCTAGAACATGGTATGTGAACAAAATAAATTTTTTGTGTAAAATTAGTATTTTTCAAAAAAATGCAGTTTTGCCGCCATTTGGTGGCACACCCACATTAAATCTAGTTTTTTATATTTTTATAAGTTAAATTTTACTAAATAAAATTCTTATTTGGAATCAGGAAATAAAAATTTACTGTGTATAAAATTTTCATATTATTCTGATAACTTTCATATTTAATGCATAGTAAAAACACACTATATTTTAATTAAAAACAACTTTTTTCATCGTAATAATTTATATGGTCAAATTATAAAATGTAATGGTTTTAAAGTATAAATAGAATAAATTTTTACCATTTAATATAATTTATTTCATTATCATTAAATTTACATTGAATTCATAGGTAAAAACATTTCAAACTTTGGCAATGTTTTAACTTTTAAAACTCATTTTCTGAACAACGGGATTAATTTTAAAATTATTTCTGCAACTTCTATGATTTGAATTTTAAAAAATGGATTCCATATTTGGATTTATTGGATGTGTTTTATTTTAATAGGTTACTTTTATTTTTTTATTATTAATAGTAACTACGGTAATTTTTATTTATTGTAGTTAATGGTAAATCGAGTAATTAAGGGTAAATATAAATTATTAAATAAACCTAACACCTGCCAAAATACTATTGGATGACTAAAAGTAGACCCATATTACCTAAGGGTCGGAATATATTCATTTTAGGCACATTTGACCATGAAAATAATTTAATTATTATTAAAATCAAAGAAAGTGACAACATGTCACTCTCTTAAATATTATAAGAATAATAATTTTAATTTATTGATAAACTTCATGAAACATCGAACGTGAATATTATCCAGAAATCTAATAACATTATCTACATCAGGTGAATTTATTTATAATTTTTAAAGATTAAATAATTATCATTAAAGGTGACAAAATAGTGATGTTGAAATTATTTTATTGATTGAAATATCAAATAAATTCTTTTGAAAAATATTAAAATATATATTATATAAACTATTTAATGTTCTAAACTAATTTTATAGACAAATATATCATGTTAGGAATATATTAAAGCTTTTAGTTCGAACATATCTTCTGTGTGGATTTTATTTAAATTCAAATAAATAAATATTGTAAAAATTGACACTATGGTTATTTTATAAAAATAACTTAATATAAAATTGTTTAAAAATGAGAAAAATATTTAAAAATCATAAATTAAAATTTATATTGTCTAAAATGTAATAAATAATCCAATTATGGACAATTCACAATACATAAGTAATTATTTATATCAATTTAATATTTATAATCTTATAACCACAAATAAAAATAAATAGATTAAATAAGGATAAATCAAGTTGATAATGTTTAAAATAAATTACCAACATGTCTAAATTTTATTGTTTGTTGAGATTACAAACCTATCTCATCTAAGTTCGTATTTGAGTCATTTTGGTAGTTTTTAAGTTGGTTTGGAATTTTTTATAAATTAATATTTTTGAGGTTTCCAAAGGTGCCCCTCTCCTCCCTTATAAAAGGGCACCTCCTCCCTCTTCTCTTTACATGATTTTGAGCCTTCATGCTCGGACAAAACCTACCCATTTACCTTCTTAACTTCCCTAGAAACATTATTGAGGTTCTGGTCTCCTCAAAAGACCAACTCTAGTGCCTTAAGAAGAGGTTAAGAAGAGGCACGTCAAAGAAGATGTAATATCTTTCACCGATTCTTTCCAATTTATTTCTTCTTATACTTCTTCTTCTTTATTTTTTTCATCACAAATTAATAAAATCAGTATCACTTTTATACTTATATTTTATTATAAATAAGAAACAACCGTATTTCAACTTCTATCCATCCTACAGAAAATTAAATCACCACGCGTGCGTACGTAAGTAATACCATCTCTACGCCATGGTGTAATCTGTTTTCCACCACCACCTTACATGGATGGGTATATTGGTATAAATATATAATAATATATGATTATTGTAAAGTGATATTTATTCTGAAATATTATACATACAATTCAATACAATTCCATGATCATGGGAATGATATCATCACTCGTGCGTACATACGGACTACCGTCTCCACGAACGCGATTAGATTCATTTTCCATGATTAACCATTCATGTATGATTAGAAAGTATATATAATAAATAATCATGAAATATATTACATAATAATGATACAAGATTTATATACATATATGTTTCATTTATATAATTCCATTTAATTCAATAAGGAATCGAAAACAGCGTTCATACGTACGTACGACCTACCGTCTCCATGAACAGTGTATTTCATTCCATTTATAGATCTATCATATATATTTATATACTTAATATATATTATATATAAATCATGTTTTACATTCTGGAATTAATTAAATAGGGATATAAGTAATAATATCAAGAACAAAATGTCGAAACACGTACGATAAATGAAACAATTTTACCCAAAACGCTCCATTAACATGGAATTTAAAAAAGAACCGGTAATATAAAGTCATAAGTGAACAATATATCATTTCATAACAATAAATATGATTCTGTAATAAGTCAATGATATTATTTAAATCGTTATACATGAGGTTCAGATACGTACGAAGCATATCGGACCTAAGGTAAGGGATAACTGTTCTAATCTCATTCTTATCCGAGATTGTTTATTCGTAAGTATTTACTGGGGTTATTGTTATCATCTATGTACATGTTTTTTAATTTTTTTTCATGTATGTTTAATGTCATTTTACCCATTTTTTAATTTTACCACATGTTATGGAAGGAATATTTCTTTTATTTACCATATGATGAACTTTATGACTTTTCCGACAAAAGTACGAGGAAAATGTTTTCTTTAATGTATACAACATGAAGGGATTTTTACAGTTTTAGAATGCCTAATTTTCATGAGGATTACTCTATAAGTTTTCATGATTATTTTCATCAAAATCCTTTTATTTTAAAATATCATGGAATTTTGTGAAAATATAATTATTTTGAAGAAGAAATGATATTTTCCTCAAGAATTCATTTCAAGTGTTTTATCAAAACCATTTTCTTTCTAAGATGACATTATTTAATATGATTATATTTCAAATATAATGTCTCTATTATTTCCATGGTTTCACTTTTCTTTTGATGAAATGATATCCATTTGTCTTATATGGATTCTGTTTTGATGGGATGTTGTTTATGAAACCCATTATATTATTTGGGTTATGATGAATGATTTATGTTTATATTGGGGCACACATAAGAATTATTTCATTATGAGATGTGTGGGACCTATATATCCCTCCAATGCATTGGGTAAAGATTTATATCTCATGATATAGACATGGGTGGAATGGAAAGTTAATCTGGTTCAGTGTTACTGGACTGGAACGAGGAGTGAACTCGATTCAGAAAGGGACTTTGACCACTAAGATGGTCTTGGAAGCAATGCCTTGGCTACTATGGAAATCATATCATGGGATTAATGGTTTTCCATAAATACATGTTTTATTCCCATTGTATTTTATCACGATTTATGTTCCTTTATGATATATGCCTTACGTACTTCCAAGATTTATGACTTTTCTCAAGATTTTGATTTTTGATTTTATGTTCAAGTGTGTGCATTAAAATGTTTATGGATTCTTTTATGTTCTCTATGTTTACCATTACTGTGCATTTGAGATCACCCTTTTAATGTTTTTTCCCCAAGATACAAAGAAAGGTTTTAGGTAATAAAAAAATAGGGTAAGATCTTTATGGGAGATGTTGAGTATCTTTCACCAAGATTAGGAGTTTATATTCCGATTTTACAAAGACACTAAACTATTACGATCCTTTGGTGTCAGTTTTTGTTATTCATTAGATATTACGAAAAAGTAATTTAATGTTTATGTACATCAAGATTTGGGTCTTTACAGTTGGTATTAGAGTTATGGTTTAGTTAACCTTTGGAAACTAGGATGCGAAATCATTAGTGAAATCCCTTGAGATATTTCTATGGTATGTCTAAGGATGTTCCTAAGGTTATGAATACACTACTAGAAATCTGGGCTATAGCCACGGACCTATAGCCACGGTTTTATAGAACCGTGGCTATAGGTTTTATACAACCACGGTTTTTTTTCTATCCGTGGCTATATCCCCTCGCTCAGTTTTTTTCTCCCCCATTCCGTCGGGCTCCATCCTCGCCCTCTCCCCCAAGCGTCGGGCTCCATCTCCTCGCCCTCGCCATTTCTCCTCCCCGCGGCCTCATCCTCGCCGCGGCCTCCTCCTCCACGACGCATCAACGCCGCGCCATCCTCCTCGTCGACGCCCTCCTCGCCGCGCTCTCCTCGCCGACGCTCTCCTCGCCGACGCCCTCCTCGCCGCGACCCTCCTCGCCGCGTCATCCTCCCCGCGCCCTCCTCGCCGGCGCCCTCCTCGCCGACGCCTTCCTCGTCGCGCCCTCCTCATCGAAGCCCTCGAGGTCGACACCCCCATCTCCCTCTATTTTTTTCTCTCCCGAGTTCTGGTTATCTGCATTTTTTATGCCTCATTTGCACCTTCGATTTCTTTGATTTAGGTAAGATTTACATGTTTTCCCCTTCTGTTTCATATCTGCTGAGGTTGATGTTTTGAAGCCACTAGTAGAATTAGTGTGTATTTTCATTGAAGAGGATTATAGATGTTTCTACGTGGTCCATTACAAATCTTGGTATGATTTCTGCTCTATCTGCAAGTAACTTGGACACCTAAGTCAGGTCTGCTGATGGTCTTCTTCTAAATGGATTGGAATGGTTGCATCCCAAGGGATCAATACTAGGAATGTGGGTATTAGTAGAATGTTGATTTGGGTAGACGAGTTTGGATCTACATGTTTTCCTATAAAGGATGCATGATTCACATGACCTAGGTTGTCATATGAAAATGCATTGTGATCCGACCACGAACATCTAAGGAGCCCGGGGGAGAAAGTTGTTCCATCTGTTTCTAGTGCTGAATATGTACCAATATATGAAGAATTAAAATGAAATTGAGAAATTCAATGGAGAAAAAGATTCCAATACATGAAGAATTAAAATGAGAGCCTTTCTCGGACAACAAGGCTGAATTGAATCCCTATATGGGCCCAAGAAACCCATTACGACTGTTAATGAAATGTTCAGACCATTGTAGAATACTAAGATGTTACCCCTAATATATATATTAAGTCTCATAGAACCCTTTTACTTTACATAGGTGATGGGGTCCTTAGAGAAGTATATTATAAGTCTACCACTGTATAAATTTTCTAAAACATAAAAATTTATACATGACTGCTTCATTAGTAGGAATAACTTACTAGAATCATCATATGTTCACATTCAAAATAAAGCATTGTACTTCAATAAAAACCTATTTAGAAGAGTTTAATAAAGTCAAATTATATTTAACCAATATTAATGTTTCTATAGATGATGAGGATCAGAAATTAATCCTCTTAATCCCTCTTAACAATAGCTACATCACACTAATTGAGACCATGATATATGGTCGAGATTCTTTAACTAAAGAAGATGTTAAATAATCTATTTGGTCTAAGGATTTTCATTCTAAACTTAAGATAAAAGGAGAGGTTGAGTGTTTTTCACAAGGGGAAGACCTAAAACTTAATGTAAAAAAGAAACAGTTCAATAGATACAAAAGTAAGAGTAATAAAGAACCCAAATCCAAAACTAGTTCCTTGGATAGAAAAGTCACATGTTTTCACTATGTTAAACCCATGCACATTAATCCCAAGTGTAGGAAACTCATGTGAGAGTTAGAACACAAAAAACCAACTGACCAGCCTTTTATGGTTGACTCAAGATATTATGCTATTGAATTCCGGAATATATCCATCCATAAACTCAATCATGAGTGGGTCCTCAACTATGGATATTATTGTAACTTGTGTCTATATATAGAGTCTTTTTTGAATCTATTCAAGAAGTTGGAAGGGTATGCCCTTTTAGGAAATAATAATAGGTGTAGGGTTGAGGGTAGAGACTCTATTCTAATAGAGTAAGATGATCAATCCATCATCCACTTACTTGATGTAAGGTGGGTCCCCAACCTTCAAAAAAATAATATCCTTAGGAGTCCTTGAGCAAAATGGATTTACCTCTAGTTCATATAATATAAATGGATATTGAACATAATTAAATATTGATATAATTAATTTATTATAGTAATATTTCCACCTTCAATTTCAACCAAGAAGAAAACTATTTTCTATGAAATGTCTCTCTCCTTCTCAAAGATAAATAATGATGATTTCTGTTATTAATTTCTTTATGATATGGTTTATATTTTTCGTCATCTACCACTACTCAATGGGGTGCGGGGTAAGGCATAAAAGAAAACTGAGAAAAATCACTAAACAACTCAACCACACTAGAAATTCTCAAGGATTTTAGTATAATGACAACATATCTTTGTAGATATGGTTTATATTTTCCGTCATCTACCACTACTCAATGGGGTGCGGGGTAAGGCATAAAAGAAAACTGAGAAAAATCACTAAACAACTCAACCACACCAGAAATTCCCAAGGATTTTAGTAGAATGACAACAAATCTTTGTAGATATGGGTTATATTTTCAAAATGTCTCTAAATTTCAATAAATCTTTGTAGATTTAATACAGAACATCAGAACTCGTTATGAATTAACCCAAACACTTTTGGGAATTGATTATTATTATCTCTTAGATTTCATATAAACTCTTTTTACTATAATCAGTCCTCATTATTGGAACTTATGTATGACTATTCGTGAATTTTTATAATTTAAAACATTTATGAATTCCCTAAACCATAATTTTAATATATTTGTTATAATTTTTTTATTAACTTGTTATTGATGATTACTTAATATCTTATGAAACGATACATACAATGTTAAGTCATTTTCTAGATTATTTATCTAATGTATGTTTATCTGCCTCAGAATGGATAGATACTGGATGTACAACATTGATCGGATCACTGATGAATTTCAGAAGGAGTTACAATATTTTTTGGACTTTGCATTCAATAATGATTCAGATGGCGGATTGATTCGATGCCCGTGTTTTGATTGTGTTGGAAGACCTTGGTTAACTCGCGAGGAAGTGAGTTACCATATCACTAAAAGTGGTTTCCAAAAAAATTATCATGTGTGGTATCACAATGGAGAAAAAGCTCAAGTGTTGAATGTCATCGATTCAGCAGAAAAGATTGGTATGAAAAATCTGATTTCTGATCGGTTTCCTTTTGTTTCTGAAGCTAGCTCCTCATGTAGACCAGTGCAAGAGGAAATGAATACTGGAACACAGTTCTCATCTATTAATCAGGATGATGACGTTGAGAGTGTTAGAAAGTTGATGGAAGATGCAAATACCCCAGTATATCAAGCATGTGGAAAAATGAGCAAACTTGAGTTTTTAATGCGATTATATCATGGGAAAACAATGTATGGATTTAGTAATACTGCAGTCGACTATCTCCTTACATTTATTAAGGATTTACTGCCTGATGATGCATGTATTCCAGAAAATGATTACATGGCATCAAAGTTGGTTAACAAATTTGGATTTTCATCTAGTAAGATTCATTCTTGTCTCAAAGACTGTTGTTTGTTCTGGAAGGAGAATGCAAACTTGAGTCAGTGCAAACAGTGTGGCACATCAAGGTGGAAGACTAATAAAGATGGATCTCAATCACGCATACCACAGAAAGTGATGTGGCACTTCCCTTTAATTCCCAGGATTCAAAAATTTTTTATGTCAGAACAAATGGCAATGAATATGAGATGGCATGCAGATGAAAGAAATAAGGATAACGATGAAATAGTGCATCCTGCAGATGGGTTGGCTTGGAAGAAATTTGATAGGTTACATCCTGATTTTGCAGCCGACCCACGAAATGTTAGATTGGGATTATCCTGTGATGGTTTCAACCCATTTCGCCAAATGCATACTGCACACAGTACTTGGCCTGTTTTCATTCACATTTATAACTTTCCTTCATGGATGTGTATGAAGAAGTCGTGCACTATCCTGAGTATATTGATATCTGGACCCAGTGATCCTGGAAATGATATTGATATATACTTGCAGCCATTAATAGAGGAGTTAAATGAGCTTTGGATTGTTGGTGCACAAGCGTATGATGCATTCAGAAAGGAGTACTTTATGTTTCGTGCAGCTTTATTATGGACGATAAATGATTTCCCTGCCTACGGAATGATGTCTGGTTGGAGTACTAAAGGGAAATTATCCTGTCCTATTTGTATGAAAAATACACGTTTCCGAAGAATGAAGTTTCGACGAACTTTCAGCTTCATAGGGCATCGACGTTTTCTACCAATGGACCATCCATACAGGAATAATCGGAGACAGTTCGATAATGCCATCGAGACAGATGAGACACCTCAACGAATGTCAGGGACTGATATTGTTAAAGAACTTGATGATTTGAATTATGTTCTTGGCAAAAGTCAATCAAATATCAGAAAGCGAAAGCATGCTAATTCCAATTCCAACAGCAATTGGAGAAAGAAAAGCATATTCTTTGAGTTGCCGTATTGGTCATCGAATTTATTACGTCATTGTTTGGATGTAATGCATATCGAGAAAAACATTTGTGAGATGTTACTTGCTACTATTTTAAATGTCAAAGGCAAAACAAAAGACGATTTGCGGTGTCGTCGTGATTTGATGGATTGGGGTATAAGAGCAAGACTTCATCCTGAGTTAATTGGTCAAAATAAGTGGAAAGTCCCTGTTGCCTGTTATTCGATGACAAATGTGGAGAAAAAACAATTTCTTCAGGTCTTGGAAAGTTTGAAGGTTCCGGATGGTTATTCAAGTAATATTTCGAAAAGGGTGAATACGCAAGATGTGAAACTCAAATCTCTTAAAACCCATGATTACCATGTCTTGTTACATGAGTTGATTCCCATTGCCATTCGTCATTTACTTTCACATAATGTTAGAGTTGCGGTGATTAAGTTATGTCAATTTTATCGAGATCTTTGTGCCAAAAGATTGAGCAGAAGTGCTGTTCAGAAATTGCAGAGAGATGCACCGATTATTCTTTGCGACTTGGAGAAAATTTTCCCACCGTCTTTTTTCACAATTATGTTACATTTGACTGTGCATCTTCCCACGGAAGTTCTCTTTGGTGGTCCTGTTTCGAGTCGGTGGATGTATCCTACCGAAAGAATGATGTTTACATTGAAATCTTATGTGAGAAATAAATATCATCCTGAAGGCTGTATTGTGAAATGCTATTTAGCACAAGAATGCATGGATTTCTGTTCATCGTACTTGGCTAACGTCACTACGAGGTCTAATCGACTAATGAGAACTGAAGATGAGCAATATGATCCCATTGAGCCTGCATTTCCTTCAATGCCCCAAACAGGGGGGATATCTGGATCGTACTCGTTGTGTACTTTAAGCAGGGAAGAGTGGGAAATGGCACATCGCACAGTATTATTCAACTGTAGTGTGCTTGATGATTATATCAAGTAAGTAAACTAATAAATATGTATTTTTTTCATTGTGTGATTTCTTTATATCTTCTGACATTTTAATGCTTGCATATCTGTAGAGAACATTTTGAAATTATAAAAAAGAGACATCGCTCTCTATCTATTAAGAGGAAGGAACTGTTGCACAGCAAAGAATTTGCTGCCTGGTTAAAGTCAAAGGTAATAGATTTCTTTTTCTTCTTCTCATAACATAATCACATGTCTCTGTTTAATATTCTATGTTGGTATCTTTTAGGTTTTAACTCTACCAATGATTGAAGTATCAGATGAAATAAAAGCATTGTCCTTTGGTCCAAACGATGTGGTGCGTGATTGTAAGTCAATGGTTGTCAATGGATATAAATTTGTTATAAATAGTTGTGCAAAAACAATGGCAACACAGCATGACGGTGTCACGATAAGCGCCACAACAGATTGTTATGCGAGTGCATCGGACAGGCAACCTCGATCAGAAAATATATCATATTACGGTGTTGTTGAAAGAATCATTATATTAGATTACTATGCACATGGTCGTGTCGCAATGATGAAATGCAAGTGGTTTGATTCAATGACACGACAAGGAATGCATATTGATAACTGTGGATTTAGAGTGATTGATATGAACCGCCAGCTTCGTACCGATGAACCTTATATTCTTGCGTCACAAGCTAAACAAGTGTTTTATGTAAGTGACCCGTTACAACCACAATTTGGTGTTATTGTTGATGTTATTCCTAGACATATTTTTGACGAAGGCATGGATAACAATGATGTTGTGGATGAACCTGTTGGTATTTATTCGAATGTTGCATTTGATGATACAGATGATGCAATTGTTAGAACAGATTGTGAACCAGAAATTGTCACAGACCCCACATAGCGTTGACACATTTGTAAGTATTTACCTTATATTATCGCAATATTGTATGTGTTTTTTTTAACTTTCATTCATGATATCAAAATAACTAGTATATTTTATACCATTATCGAATATAAAACTATTAATAGCCTCACCAATTTATGTTTAACCACTTCTCTAGTAAATCTTGAACATAGAAAAGTCTTGATATTTTATCAATATAAATATCACACATGAAAATGTATCTCATTGTTTTATGATACAATTGTATTATTTAACATTTTGCATTATTTCTATTTATTTGATAATATTATTTTAAATTTTCAGGTCAAAATGTCTGATTATGATGGTAGTAGAAGGAGTAGAAGAATATTGAGAAACGAACAACGTAGGTCTCCTCCTGGAAACAATGTAAGTACAAATTATGTTTGAATATTATGGTCTTTCATATTATTTATCTTGTTATCGTTCGTTTTATTTTATCATCTATGTTATTTTAGACCGCATCGTCGAGGAGACGCTTGGATTATGCCACTGAGGATGATATTGTGGCGGGGGGCACTGATTCTACAGGTCAGCCTACTACTACGCCGCTTGAGACATCAGGAGGCCATCCTCCCATTATGCCACCTCCATATTATCCATACCCACCTTTTCCGTATCCCTTTTTTCCCACTCCCACATCGGATGGTAGTTCTCAGACTCCCATCCCTCAGTTTCCATTCCCACCATCCACTGTACAGGGTACTGTGCCCCCATATATCCCACCGCCATATCCATATCCATATCCACCCTCATCTGTACAGGGTTATCCATCGGGTTTTCTGCCTCCATCAGTACACTTTGCATCTACTATACATAGTATTCCTGTAGATATCTCACCTACCATGGAGGCTGCCCCCCCTCCAGACGCAGCACTTCAGGGGTCAGCAGATCCCCCATCTACTGGTATTTGTTTAAGCATTACTGTTACTGATTAATGATAAATTCATATATATTATTCTCTTTTATTTTGGTTTCATGATTAGCTACAGCCTCTACCAGACGACGAGGCCGCACAAAAATGCGCGAGGTTTGGAATCGGAACACGCAAATCATAGTTGATTACAATGAGGACAATGCTATAATTAATAAAAATGGCACGGAATGTAAAAGTTTTATGGGAACACTTGCTAGACACAGCAATATCATTCCAGTTCAACCGATAAGTTGGAAGGCAGTTGGACAAGAAATAAAGGACAAAGCCTGGGCAGAGATTTGGGTAAGTAATGTTAATCACCTTTTTTATATATATAAATTTATAAAATTTTCTTAACATATATTATGTCCATTGCAGCTTCGATATAATTTTCCCGATGGACAAAATGCAAAGGCTGCAATGATAATGTATTTAGGTGAAATGTGGCGAGCCTACAAGTATGATTTATATCTTGGGTGGAAAAAGAGAGTTGGTACAGAGCTTGAAGAAGTACCGGTGATTCAAGATTGCCCAATATCACAATATAAAGAGATGATCAACTATTGGAAGAGTTCAGCGTTTAAGGTGTTTGTTAAATTTATATATATATTCATTTATTTATTTGAAAACGATTTTAAATTACTTGTTTTATTTATGTTAATGAGTTTATATAATTATTTGTTTATAGGAGAAATCAAATAGAAATAAAAAAAACAAGAGTGCAATGAAACACATTTATACTCGCGGACACACTTCATTACCAGATCATGAGCAGACGCAGGTAATTTAACATTTAAAATATTTAGCTTTGTTTTGTGTAATTTTTTTAACTTCCAATTTTGATTTATTTCATTGTTTTTTTCCAGAAAAAGTCATTGAATATTGAGGGTCGCGTTCCTCGCTCAACTTTGTTTTGTACAAGCCGGAAAAAGAAAGATGGTACTGTGCCAAATCCCGACACCGAGAAGGCGAT
The DNA here is from genome assembly GCA_963277665.1 of Viscum album. Classification (NCBI taxonomy): domain Eukaryota; kingdom Viridiplantae; phylum Streptophyta; class Magnoliopsida; order Santalales; family Viscaceae; genus Viscum; species Viscum album. The sequence continues at coordinate 129,381 of CAUJRU010001622.1, forward strand.
TGTAAGTATATTTCAATTTCTTTGATTTTTAATGAATTTAATTCCTTATATTATTTTATCATTTTAATTTATGTTATATATCAATCAACAGAATGCTTTAGAGGCGTTGGCAGAAAAAGAACCTGACAATTTGGGCCCAAACGATCATCTACATCAGGTATTAGGAGATGAGCATCAGGGTAGAGTGCGTTGTCGGCCTGGGAAGAAGATTGTACCATCTCGATACTGGTCTACTAACGTTTCTTCGAGTACCGGTTCTGGTTTTGTCACAGTGGAACAAATGAATGCCGCAATCAAAGAAGCAAGTCAAAAATCAGAACAGGCGATAACTGCAAATATGATTAAGTTTATGTCTGCCCTTTCTTCTACACTTCCACCAGAAGCAGCTGCAACGGTTGATGCCTTTTTGATGTCGATGCGTTCTGCTAATGTAGATTCTTCTGTTGGAGCCGGAGCCGGACCTAGTGCTGGACCCGGTGCTGGTGCCGGTTCGGATGCAGATGTCGATGCCGATGATGATATTGGTGGTGTGAGAGGTGGTGATGGTGTTTCTGTAGGAGGTGTGGATGAGGGTCATCATGATTT
>CAUJRU010001623.1:0-10000 GCA_963277665.1 Viscum album
ACTGAGCAGACCACTCACACCCCAACACAAGCCCAAATCATCTTCCCAAATCGACAGGATTCCCCTTAATGAGTCATCATCTCTGCATGACGCTCGTGTATCTTGCAGAAACAATAGATACACATTCTTCGCTTGATGTAAAACCGAGGAGAACGTCAGACTTGTCCCTGATTTACTAAGACCCTTCACAGTATCACCATCTTCGATTAGTTTGTCCCTGTACATGCACAGACTGATCTTTGAGACAAGCATATGACTAGTGTTCTCAACGGATATCCAACCAAGCCAAACCGTGTTCCATCATTCACATGGAAACATGCACAAGGACCAAATGAAAGCGAGGAGAAATTAAACCCCCACTTACGGATGAGGGTGCCAACGAGACCAACGTTCCCTTCCCAAAAAAGGGAGACCGCAGTATCTTGACAACCATCCACCACTCCCACACAATCGCGTAAGCACAACCATCAACCCACACAGCTGATCGTGACGCCTCGAGGGATGCAACCCGAGAGGCATCACAATGCAGCACATGAAGGCAGGGAAAGCCCGCTATGCATGACACAAGGGAAGGATTGATATACCCAACCCCCTAGAGCCAACGAGACCAACGTTCCCTTCCCAAAAAAGGGAGACCGCGGTATCTTGACAACCATCCACCACTCCCACACAATCGCATAAGCGCAACCATCAACCCACACAACTGATCATGCAGGACCTGATCTTTGAGACAAGCATATGACTAGTGGAAGGATCAGACATGTAGAATCACCAACAACATCTGCATTGTTTGAGGTATGACTGAGCTCACCACTCAGACCCCAACACAAGCCCAAACCGTCGTCCCGAACATTCAATTCCGTTCGATTAGTTTGTCCATTGTACATGCACAACCTGATCTTTGAGACAAGCATATGACTAATGGAAGGATCAACAAGGTTGCATCACCAACCAAATCTGCAATGTTTGAGGTATGACCCCACCTCAACGTCCTTCCCTTCAAGGCACGCCGCATGCACCAAGACGGGCCTCGAGGCCCCTTCAAATCGTCTCACTCGGATGCCATTGTCTGGAAACGACTATCAGCCCGCAAGATCACACATGCGACAAACCCCATCTCGTTGTCATCGTTTTTAGGGCGCACTACCTCGGGAAAGACAAGCCCCAAGCACGGGACGAATCATCGAGAATTCATGGCATTGCGTCCATGCCATTTTCCATGTCACTGGGCATGTCATCGGGTGGCTCTAGGCACGCAGGACAAGACCCACGCCCAGGGGGGGTCGCCGACCACTCCCCCCCCTAAAGAGACATTTATGCATTTCCAGCTATTCCACCAGGAAACATCAACAGTGACGAGGAGACATACTGATGGGTTTAGACCACCCTAAGGGCACCGCAGTGCATGAAAGACAACACGGGTTGCCCTAAAAGAGCTATGAAACCATAGGAAGGGCCACCGACGTGACCCCTTAGGCACATGAAGGCCGCCGACACGTCATGGCATCCGTCCCGCGTCTCGTCCATCACCGCAGAGAAGACACGCCCCATGTCCAGAGCGGGTCCTCACGCATGAAAGGAATTATCTTGAGGCGGTCATTGTCATTACATACCGTACCCAACAACATATGACAAACCCCACCACGTCGTCCTTCCTTGCAAGGCACACCGCATCCTCCAAGGCAAGCCCCGATGCCCCTTCAAATCGTCCCACTCGGGTGGCGTTGTCTCCACGTGATTGTCAGTACGTCGGACCTGACACGCGACGCACCCCGGCTCATTGTCATCACTTTTATGGCGCATTACCTCAGACAAGACAAGCCCCAAGCACCGTATGAATCCTCAAGCTTTCATGGATTTGTCTGGAGGCCATTTTTCCATGTCCGTGGGCATGTCACTAGGTGGCTCTGGGCACGCAGGACAAGACCCACGCCCAGGGGGGGTCGCCGACCACTCCCCCCCTAAAGAGACATTTATGCATTTTCAGCTGTCCCACTAGGAAACATCAGCACTGACGAGGAGACATACTAACGGGTTTAGACAACCCTGTGGGCACCACAGCGCATGAAAGACAACACGTGTTGCCCTAAAAGATATATGAAACCATAGGAACAGCCACCGATGTGACCCCTTAGGCACATGAAGGCCGCCGACACGTAGTAGCATTCATCCCGGGTAGCGTCCAACACCGCCGAGAAGACAGGCCCCATGTCCAGAGAGGGTCCTCACGCATGAAATGAATTCTCTTTAGGTGGTCATTGTCATTACATACGGGACACGACAACAGATGACAAACCCCACCGCAACGTCCTTCCTTTCAAGGCACGCCACACGCACCAAGACGGGCCTCGAGGCCCCTTCAAATCGTCTCACTCGGATGCCATTGTCTGGACACGACTGTCAGTCCGCAGGATCACACATGCGACAAACCCCATCTCATTGTCATCGTTTTTAGGGCGCACTACCTCGGGCAAGACAAGCCCCAAGCACGGGACGAATCATCAGAAATTCATGGCACTGCGTCGATGCCATTTTCCATGTCACTCGGCATGTCAGTGGGTGGCTCTAGGCACGCAGGACAAGACCCACGCCCAGGGGGGGTCGCCGACCACTCCCCCCCTAAAGAGACATTTATGCATTTCCAGCTATACCACCAGGAAACATCAACAGTGACGAGGAGACATACTGATGGGTTTAGACAACCCTAAGGGCACCGCAGTGCATGAAAGACAACACGGGTTGCCCTAAAAGAGCTATGAAACCATAGGAAGGGCCACCGACGTGACCCCTTAGGCACATGAAGGCCGCCGACACGTCATGGCATCCGTCCCGCGTCTCGTCCATCACCGCAGAGAAGACGCGCCCCATGTCCAGAGCGAGTCCTCACGCCTCAAAGGAATTATCTTTAGGTGGTCATTGTCAATACATACCGTACCCAACAACATATGACAAACCCCACCACATCGTCCTTCCTTGCAAGGCACACCGCATCCACCAAGGCAAGCCCCGAGGCCCCTTCAAATCGTCTCACTCGGATGCCGTTGTCTCCACGTGATCGTCAGTACGTCGGACCTCACACACGCGACAAACCCCATCTCATTGTCATCGTTTTTATGGCGCACTACCTCGGGCAAGACAAGCCCGAAGCACGGGACAAATCATCAGGAATTCTTGGCATTGCGTCGATGCCATTTTCCACGTCACTCGGCGTGGGTCTGACACGCGACGCACCCCAGCTCATTGTCATCACTTTTATGGCGCATTACCTCAGACAAGACAAGCCCCAAGCACCGTACGAATCATCAGGCTTTCATGGATTCGTCTGGAGGCCGTTTTTCCATGTCCGTGGGCATGTCACTGGGTGGCTCTGGGCACACAGGACAAGACCCACGCCCAGGGGGGGTCGCCGACCACTCCCCCCCTAAAGAGACATTTATGCATTTCCAGCTGTCCCACCAGGAAACATCAGCACTGACGAGGAGACATACTGATGGGTTCAGACAACCCTGTGGGCACCACAGCGCATGAAAGACAACACGTGTTGCCCTAAAAGAGATATGAAACCATAGGAATAGCCACCAATGTGACCCCTTAGGCACATCAAGGCCGCCATCACGTACTAGCATCCATCCCGGGTAGCGTCCAACACCGCCGAGAAGACAGGCCCCATGTCCAGAGAGGGTCCTCACGCATGAAATGAATTCTCTTTAGGTGGTCATTATCATTACATACGGGACACGAAAACACATGAATAACCACACCTCAACGTCCTTCCTTTCAAGGCACACCGCATGCACCAAGACGGGCCTCGAGGCCCCTTCAAATCGTCTCACTCGGATGCCTTTGTCTGGAAACGACTGTCAGCCCGCAAGATCACACATGCGACAAAACCCATCTCATTGTCATCGTTTTTAGGGCGCACTACCTCGGGAAAGACAAGCCCCAAGCACGGGACGAATCATCAAGAATTCATGGCATTGCGTCGATGCCATTTTCCATGTCACTGGGCATGTCATCGGGTGGCTCTAGGCACGCAGGACAAGACCCACGCCCAGGGGGGGTCGCCGACCACTCCCCCCCTAAAGAGACATTTATGCATTTCCAGCTATTCCACCAGGAAACATCAAAAGTGACGAGGAGACATACTGAGGGGTTTAGACCACCCTAAGGGCACCGCAGTGCATGAAAGACAACACGGGTTGCCCTAAAAGAGCTATGAAACCATAGGAAGGGCCACCGACGTGACCCCTTAGGCACATGAAGGCCGCCGACACGTCATGACATCCGTCCCGCGTCTCGTCCATCACCGCAGAGAAGACACGCCCCATGTCCAGAGCGGGTCCTCACGCATGAAATGAATTATCTTTAGGCGGTCATTGTCATTACATACCGTACCCAACAACATATGACAAACCCCACCACGTCGTCCTTCCTTGCAAGGCACACCGCATCCTCCAAGGCAAGCCCCGATGCCCCTTCAAATCGTCCCACTCGGGTGGCGTTGTCTCCACGTGATTGTCAGTACGTCGGACCTGACACGCGACGCACCCCGGCTCATTGTCATCACTTTTATGGCGCATTACCTCAGACAAGACAAGCCCCAAGCACCGTATGAATCCTCAAGCTTTCATGGATTTGTCTGGAGGCCATTTTTCCATGTCCGTGGGCATGTCACTAGGTGGCTCTGGGCACGCAGGACAAGACCCACGCCCAGGGGGGGTCGCCGACCACTCCCCCCCTAAAGAGACATTTATGCCTTTCCAGCTGTCCCACCAGGAAACATCAGCACTGACGAGGAGACATACTGGAGGGTTTAGACAACCCTGTGGGCACCACAGCGCATGAAAGTCAACACGTGTTGCCCTAAAAGATATATGAAACCGTAGGAACAGCCACCGATGTGACCCCTTAGGCACATGAAGGCCGCCGACACGTAGTAGCATTCATCCCGGGTAGCGTCCAACACCGCCGAGAAGACAGGCCCCATGTCCAGAGAGGGTCCTCACGCATGAAATGAATTCTCTTTAGGTGGTCATTGTCATTACATACGGGACACGACAACAGATGACAAACCCCACCGCAACGTCCTTCCTTTCAAGGCACGCCACACGCACCAAGACGGGCCTCGAGGCCCCTTCAAATCGTCTCACTCGGATGCCATTGTCTGGACACGACTGTCAGTCCGCAGGATCACACATGCGACAAACCCCATCTCATTGTCATCGTTTTTAGGGCGCACTACCTCGGGCAAGACAAGCCCCAAGCACGAGACGAATCATCAGGAATTCATGGCACTGCGTCGATGCCATTTTCCATGTCACTCGGCATGTCATTGGGTGGCTCTAGGCACGCAGGACAAGACCCACGCCCAGGGGGGGTCGCCGACCACTCCCCCCCTAAAGAGACATTTATGCATTTCCAGCTATACCACCAGGAAACATCAACAGTGACGAGGAGACATACTGATGGGTTTAGACCACCCTAAGGGCACTGCAGTGCATGAAAGACAACACGGGTTGCCCTAAAAGAGCTATGAAACCATAGGAAGGGCCACCGACGTGACCCCTTAGGCACATGAAGGCCACCGACACGTCATGGCATCCGCCCCGCGTCTCGTCCATCACCGCAGAGAAGACACGCCCCATGTCCAGAGCTGGTCCTCACGCCTCAAAGGAATTATCTTTAGGCGGTCATTGTCAATACATACCGTACCCAACAACATATGACAAACCCCACCACGTCGTCCTTCCTTGCAAGGCACACCGCATCCACCAAGGCAAGCCCCGAGGCCCCTTCAAATCGTCCCACTCGGATGGCGTTGTCTCCACGTGATTGTCAGTACGTCGGACCTGACACGCGACGCACCCCGGCTCATTGTCATCACTTTTATGACGCATTACCTCAGACAAGACAAGCCCCAAGCACCGTACGAATAATCAAGCTTTCATGGATTTGTCTGGAGGTCGTTTTTCCATGTTCGTGGGCATGTCACTGGGTGGCTCTGGGCACGCAGGACAAGACCCACGCCCAGGGGGGGTCGCCGACCACTCCCCCCCTAAAGAGACATTTATGCATTTCCAGCTGTCCCACCAGGAAACATCAGCACTGACGAGGACACATACTGATGGGTTCAGACAACCCAATGGGCACCACAACGCATGAAAGACAGCACGTGTTGCCCTAAAAGAGCTACGAATCCATACGAACAGCCACCAAAGTGACCCCTTAGGCACACGAAGGCCGCCGACACGTCATGGCATCCGTCCCGGGTATCATCCAACACCGCCGAGAAGACAGGACCCATGTCCAGAGCGGGTCCCCGCGCATGAAATGAATTATCTTTAGGCGGTCATTGTCTTTACATTCCGAACACAACAACATGTGACAAACCCCACCTCGACGTCCTTCCTTTCAAGAAACGCCGCATGCACCAAGACGGGCCCCGAGACCCCTTCAAATCGTCTCACTCGGATGCCATTGTCTGAACGCGACTGTCAGTCCGCAGGATCTCGAAGGCGACAAACACCATCCCATTGTCATCGTTTTTATGGCGCACTACCTCGGGCAAGACAAGCCCCAAGCACGGGACGAATCATCAGGCATTCATGGCATTACGTCGATGTCATTTTGCATGTCAATGGGCATCACATTGGGTGGCTCTAGGCACGCAGGACAAGACCCACGCCCGGGGGGGTCGCCGACCACTCCCCCCCTAAAGAGACATTTATGCATTTCCAGCTATTCCACCAGGAAACATCAACACCGACGAGGAGACATACTGATGGGTTTAGACCACCCTGAGGGCAGGGCAGCGCATGAAAGGCAACACGTGTTGCCCTAAAAGAGCTATGAAACCATAGGAAGGGCCACCGACGTGACCCCTTAGGCACATGAAGGCCGCCGACACGTCATGGCATCCGTCCCACGTATCGTCCATCACCACAGCGAAGACACGCCCCATGTCCAGAGCGGGTCCCCACGCATGAAAGGAATTCTCTTTAGGCGGTCATTGTCATTACATACCGGACCCAACAACATATGACAAACCCCACCTCATTGTCCTTCCATTCAAGGCACACCGCATCCACCAAGGCAAGCCCTGAGGCCCCTTCAAATCCTCTCACCCGGATGGCGTTGTCTCCACCTGATTGTCAGTACGGAGGACCTGACACGCGACGAAACCCGGCTCATTGTCATCACTTTTATGGCGCACTACCTCGAACAAGACAAGCCCCAAGCACCGGACGAATCATCAAGCTGTCTTTGCTTTGTCCGGAGGCTGTTTTTCCATGTCCGTGGGCATGTCACTGGGTGGCTCTGGGCACGCAGGACAAGACCCACGCCCAGGGGGGGTCGCCGACCACTCCCCCCCTAAAGAGACATTTATGCATTTCCAGCTGTCCCACCAGGAAACATCAGCACTGACGAGGAGACATACTGATGGGTTTAGACAACCCTGTGGGCACCACAGCGCATGAAAGACAACACGTGTTGCCCTAAAAGAGATATGAAACCATAGGAACAGCCACTGATGTGACCCCTTAGGCACATCAAGGCCGCCGACACGTAGTAGCATTCGTCGCGGGTAGCATCCAACGCCGCCGAGAAGACAGGCCCCATGTCCAGAGCGGGTCCTCGCGCATGAAATGAATTCTCTTTAGGTGGTCATTGTCATTACATACGGGACACGACAACATATGAAAAACCCCACCTCGACGTCCTTCCTTTCAAGGCACGCCGCATGCACCAAGACGGGCCCTGAGGCCCCTTCAAATCGTCTCACTCGGATGCCATTGTCTGGACGCGACTGTCAGTCCGCAGGATCGCACATGCGACAAACCCCGTCTCATTGCCATCGTTTTTAGGGCGCACTACCTCGGGCAAGACAAGCCCCAAGCACGGGACGAATCATCAGGAATTCATGGCATTGCGTCGATGCCATTTTCCATGTCACTGGGCATGTCTGTGGGTGGCTCTCGGCACGCAGGACAAGACCCACGCCCAGGGGGGGTCGCCGACCACTCCCCCCCTAAAGAGACATTTATGCATTTCCAGCTATTCCACCATGAAACATCAACACTGACGAGGAGACATACTGAGTGGTTTAGACCACCCAGAGGGAACCGCAGCGCATGAAAGGCAACACGTGTTGCCCTAAAAGGGCTATGAAACCATAGGAAGGGACACCGACGTGGCCCCTTAGGCACATGAAGGCCGCCGACACGTCATGGCATCCGTCCCGCGTATCGTCCAACACCGCCGAGGAGACAGGACCCATGTCCAGAGCGGGTCCTCACGCATGAAATGAATTCTCTTTAGGTGGTCATTGTCTTTACATACCGGACACAACAACATATGACAAACCCCACCTCAACGTCCTTCCTTTCAAGGCACGCCGCACGCACCAAGACGGGCCCCGAGGCCCCTTCAAATCGCCTCACTAGGATTCCATTGTCTGGACGCGATTGTCAGTCCGTAGGATCTCACAGGCGACAAACCCCACCCATCTCATTGTCATCGGTTTTATGGCGCACCACCTCGGGCAAGACAAGACCCTAGCACGGGAAGAATCATCAGGAATTCAGGGCATTGCGTCGATGCCATTTTCCATGTCACTGGGCATGTCATTGGGTGGCTCTAGGCACGCAGGACAAGACCCACGCCCAGGGGGGTCGCCGACCACTCCCCCCCTAAAGAGACATTTATGCATTTCCAGCTATCCCACCAGGAAACATCAACACTGACGAGGAGACATACTGATGGGTTTAGACCACCCTGAGGGCACCGCAGCGCATGAAAGACAACACGTGTTGCCCTAAAAGAGCTATGAAACCATAGGAAGGGCCACCGACGTGACCCCTTATGCACATGAAGGCCACCGACAAGTCATGGCATCCATCCCGCGTATCGTCGATCACCGCCGAGAAGACACGCCCCATGTCCAGAGCGGGTCCTCACTCATGAAAAGAATTCTCTTTAGGTGGTAATTGTAATTACATACAGGACCCAACAACATATGAAAAACTCCACCTCGACGTCCTTCCTTTCAAGGCACGTCGCATCCACCAAGACATGCCCCGAGGCCACTTCAAATCGTCTCACTCGGATGGCTTTGTCTCCACGCGATTGTCAGTTCGTCGGACCTGACACGCGACGAACCCCGTCTCATTGTCATCGCTTTTATGGGGCACTACCGCGGGCAAGACAAGCCCCAAGCACAGGAGGAATCATCTAGAGGCCATTTTTCCATGTCTGTGGGCATGTCACTGGGTGGCTCTGGGCACGCAGGACAAGACCCACGCCCAGGGGGGGTCGCCGACCACTCCCCCCCTAAAGAGACATTTCTGCATTTCCAGCTCTCCCACCAGGAAACATCAGCACTGACGAGGAGACATACTGAGTGGTTCAGACCACCCAGAGGGAACCGCAGCGCATGAAAGACAACACGTGTTGCCCTAAAAGAGCTATGAAACCATAGGAACGGCAACCGACGTGACCCCTTAGGCACGTGAAGGCCGCCGACACGTCATGGCATCCTTCCCGCGTATCGTCGACCACCGCCGAGAAGACAGACCCCATGTCCAGAGCGGGTCCTCACGCATGAAATGAATTCTCTTTAGGTGGTCGGTGTCGTTACATACCGAACCCAACAACATATGACAAACCCCAGCTCGGCGTCCTTCCTTTCAAGGCACCCCGCATCCACCAAGACAAGCCTCGAGGCCCCTTCAAACCGTCTCACTCGGATGGCATTGTCTCCACGCGATTGTCGGTACGTAGGACCTCACACGCGACGAACCCCGGCTCATTGTCAAAGCTTTTAAGGCGCACTACCCCGGAGAAGACAAGCCCCAAGCACCGGACGAATCATCACGCATTGATGGCATTGTCTAGAGGCCATTTTTCCATGTCCGTGGGCATGTCACTGGGTGGCTCGAGGCACGCAGGACAAGACCCACGCCCAGGGGGGGTCGCCGACCACTACCCCCCTAAAGAGACA
>CAUJRU010001623.1:20000-42500 GCA_963277665.1 Viscum album
GGAGGAAGGCACCCCAACTTGTCCAATAATGAACCATGGCAACCGTTTGCCTGGTGGTGTGAGTTTCTCAGGACCCAAATAACTCACAGGTGGCCCCGACAATGCGTTGGGCAAAGCACTCCCGCAAATCACTGCCCAAGGAAGCTTGCTACGGTTCGCATGGAATATCACTGAATGGGAAATTTAGGAGCACGGTCTCTCATCCTGGTGATACCGACAGTTTCGCGCTTGAACCACTACCAAAATCCCACAACGCTCCAGAGAAGGTGAGGAAAAGGCAGGTACAGCAAAGGACGACAAAGGAACCCAATCCCACCATGCCTCCCACATCCCAACATCTGCAAGAACTCAACCACACTCGGTGGCTTTTAAGCATAGCCCGACCCGCAACGCTCCATGAAAGGTGAGGAAAAAGGTGGGTACGACAGGACGGGGAAACAACCCAATCCCGCCCATACCCCCCACATCCCACCAGTGAGGAAAAAGGTAGGAACGTCAGGGGATGAGGAGGGAAACCCCCATCCCGCCGTGCCTCCCACATCTCACATTCCGTAGGAACTCAACCGCCATGAGGCAGCTTTTAAGCAGACGAACCAGCAACGCTCAAGAGACGTCGAGGAAAAGGAGTCATGGTAGGTACGGGGGTCCTATGTCCCGCCGCGCCGCCCACATCCCACCATCCACAGGATCCCACAAACCGTGAGGCGGTATTTAAGCACCCAGCCCGCAATGCTCCACAGACGGGGAGGAAAAGGCAGGCACGTCAGGGGACGGGGCAAAAACCCAATCCCGCCGCGCCTCCCACATCCCACCATCCGCAGCAACTCAACCACCCTGAGGCGGCTTTTAAGCAAGCCAAGCCGCACTGCTCTAGAGAAGGCGAGGGAAGGGCAGGAGCGTCGAGGGACGACAAAGGAACACCAACCCACCATGCCTCCCACATCCCACCATCCAAGGAACTCCGCCACCGACAGGTGGCCTTTTAAGCAAGCCCGAACCGCAACGCTCCATGAAAGGTGAGGAAAAAGGCGGGCACGGCATGAGACTGGGCAAAAACCCATTCTTTCCAATGCCCCCCACATCCCACCGGTGAGGAAAAGGAATTACAGCGTCCCACCGCCATGCCCCCCACATCCCACCTTCCGAAGGAACTCAACCGCCATGAGGCAGATTTTAAGCAGACGAACCCACAACGCTCCAGGGACGTTGAGGAAAAGGAGTCATGACAGGAACGGAGGCCCTATGTCCCGCCGCACCCCCCACATCCCACCATTCAAAAGAACTCAACCACCGTTGAGAAACTTTTAACCAAGAACCAGGACACCAACCATGCTCATCTATCATCATCCCATCCAAGTTATATCTGTCTAGTATCGCATCGTCTTTTTAGCAAGCCCTTGGAAGACGGAACCGCAATTGTGCGAGAGAATTCAACCCAAGCATATAGACGGGGCCCCTACATCAGCACCAAAAAAATTCCACTACCAACAGGGAGAACTCCAAAGGGACAAGTGAGGGTCTTCTAGGTGGAGCTCACCCACCTGGGGATTCTTCGCTTGAGATATAACCGAGGAGAAAGTCACCCCTGGCACTGATTTAATGAGACCCGTCACAGTATCACCATCTTTCGATTAGTTTGTCCTTTACATGCGGGACCTGATCTTTGAGACAGGCATATGACTAGTGGAAGGATCAGCCATGTAGCATCACCAACAACATCTGCATTGTTTGGGGTATGACTGAGCTGACCACTCAGACCCCAACACAAGCCCAAACCGTCGTCCCGAACATTCAATTCTGTTCGATTAGTTTGTCCTTTGTACATGCACAACCTGATCTTTGAGACAAGCATATGACTAATGGAAGGATCAGCCAGGTAGCATCACCAACCACATCTGCAATGTTTGAGGTATGACTGAGCAGACCACTCAGACCCCAACACAAGCCCCAACCATCTTCCCAAATCGACAGGATTCCCCTTAATGAGTCATCACCTCCGCATGACGCTCGTGTATCTTGCAGAAACAGTAGATACACATTCTCAATCCACCCTTATGAACATCATCACCCAAGGCATGACTGAGGAGGAAGGCACCCCAACTTGTCCAATAATGAACCATGGAAATCGTCACCCTGTTGGTGTGAGTTTCTTAGGACCCAAATAACTCGCACGTGGCCCCGACAATGCGTTGAGCAAAGCACTCCCACCAATCATTGCCCAAGGCAGCTTGCTATGGTTCGCATGAAATATCGCTGAATGAGAAATTTAGGAGCACGCTCTTGCATCCTGGTGATACCGACAGTTTCGCGCTTGAACCACTACCAAAATTCCACAACGCTCCAGAGAAGGTGAGGAAAAGGCGGTACAGCAAGGGACGACAAAGGAACCCAATCCCACCATGCCTCCCACATCCCAACATCTGCAAGAACTCAACCACACTCGGTGGCTTTTAAGCATAGCCCGACCCGCAACGCTCCATGAAAGGTGAGGAAAAAGGTGGGTACGACAGGACGGGGAAACAACCCAATCCCGCCCATACCCCCCACATCCCACCAGTGAGGAAAAAGGTAGGAACGTCAGGGGATGAGGAGGGAAACCCCCATCCCGCCGTGCCTCCCACATCTCACATTCCGTAGGAACTCAACCGCCATGAGGCAGCTTTTAAGCAGACGAACCAGCAACGCTCAAGAGACGTCAAGGAAAAGGAGTCAGGGTAGGTACGGGGGTCCTATGTCCCGCCGCGCCGCCCACATCCCACCATCCACAGGATCCCACAAACCGTGAGGCGGTATTTAAGCACCCAGCCCGCAATGCTCCACAGACGGGGAGGAAAAGGCAGGCACGTCAGGGGACGGGGCAAAAACCCAATCCCGCCGCGCCTCCCACATCCCACCATCCGCAGCAACTCAACCACCCTGAGGCGGCTTTTAAGCAAGCCAAGCCGCACTGCTCTAGAGAAGGCGAGGGAAGGGCAGGAGCGTCGAGGGACGACAAAGGAACACCAACCCACCATGCCTCCCACATCCCACCATCCAAGGAACTCCGCCACCGACAGGTGGCCTTTTAAGCAAGCCCGAACCGCAACGCTCCATGAAAGGTGAGGAAAAAGGCGGGCACGGCATGAGACTGGGCAAAAACCCATTCTTTCCAATGCCCCCCACATCCCACCGGTGAGGAAAAGGAATTACAGCGTCCCACCGCCATGCCTCCCACATCCCACCTTCCGAAGGAACTCAACCGCCATGAGGCAGATTTTAAGCAGACGAACCCACAACGCTCCAGGGACGTTGAGGAAAAGGAGTCATGACAGGAACGGAGGCCCTATGTCCCGCCGCACCCCCCACATCCCACCATTCAAAAGAACTCAACCACCGTTGCGAAACTTTTAACCAAGAACCAGGACACCAACCATGCTCATCTATCATCATCCCATCCAAGTTATATCTGTCTAGTATCGCATTGTCTTTTTAGCAAGCCCTTGGAAGACGGAACCGCAATTGTGCGAGAGAATTCAACCCAAGCATATAGACGGGGCCCCTACATCAGCACCAAAAAAATTCCACTACCAACAGGGAGAACTCCAAAGGGACAAGTGAGGGTCTTCTAGGTGGAGCTCACCCACCTGGGGATTCTTCGCTTGAGATATAACCGAGGAGAAAGTCACCCCTGGCACTGATTTAATGAGACCCGTCACAGTATCACCATCTTTCGATTAGTTTGTCCTTTACATGCGGGACCTGATCTTTGAGACAGGCATATGACTAGTGGAAGGATCAGCCATGTAGCATCACCAACAACATCTGCATTGTTTGGGGTATGACTGAGCTGACCACTCAGACCCCAACACAAGCCCAAACCGTCGTCCCGAACATTCAATTCTGTTCGATTAGTTTGTCCTTTGTACATGCACAACCTGATCTTTGAGACAAGCATATGACTAATGGAAGGATCAGCCAGGTAGCATCACCAACCACATCTGCAATGTTTGAGGTATGACTGAGCAGACCACTCAGACCCCAACACAAGCCCCAACCATCTTCCCAAATCGACAGGATTCCCCTTAATGAGTCATCACCTCCGCATGACGCTCGTGTATCTTGCAGAAACAATAGATACACATTCTCAAGCCACCCTTATGAACATCATCACCCAAGGCATGACTGAGGAGGAAGGCACCCCAACTTGTCCAATAATGAACCATGGAAATCGTTACCCTGTTGGTGTGAGTCTCTTAGGACACAAATAACTCGCACGTGGCCCCGACAATGCGTTGAGCAAAGCACTCCCACCAATCATTGCCCAAGGCAGCTTGCTATGGTTCGCATGGAATATCGCTGAATGAGAAATTTAGGAGCACGCTCTCGCATCCTGGTGATACCGACAGTTTCGCACTTGAACCACTACCAAAATTCCACAACGCTCCAGAGAAGGTGAGGAAAAGGCGGTACAGCAAGGGACGACAAAGGAACCCAATCCCACCATGCCTCCCACATCCCAACATCTGCAAGAACTCAACCACACTCAGTGGATTTTAAGCAAAGCCCGACCCGCAACGCTCCATGAAAGGTGAGGAAAAAGGTGGGTACGACAGGACGGGGAAACAACCCAATCCCGCCCATACCCCCCACATCCCACCAGTGAGGGAAAAGGTAGGAACGTCAGGGGATGAGGAGGGAAACCCCCATCCCGCCGTGCCTCCCACATCTCACATTCCGTAGGAACTCAACCGCCATGAGGCAGCTTTTAAGCAGACGAACCAGCAACGCTCAAGAGACGTCGAGGAAAAGGAGTCATGGTAGGTACGGGGGTCCTATGTCCCGCCGCGCCGCCCACATCCCACCATCCACAGGATCCCACAAACCGTGAGGCGGTATTTAAGCACCCAGCCCGCAATGCTCCACAGACGGGGAGGAAAAGGCAGGCACGTCAGGGGACGGGGCAAAAACCCAATCCCGCCGCGCCCCCCACATCCCGCCATCCGCAGCAACTCAACCACCCTGAGGCAGCTTTTAAGCAAGCAAAGCCGCACTGCTCTAGAGAAGGCGAGGGAAGGGCAGGAGCGTCGAGGGACGACAAAGGAACACCAACCCACCATGCCTCCCACATCCCACCATCCAAGGAACTCCGCCACCAACAGGTGGCCTTTTAAGCAAGCCCGAACCGCAACGCTCCATGAAAGGTGAGGAAAAAGGCGGGCACGACATGAGACTGGGCAAAAACCCATTCTTTCCAATGCCCCCCACATCCCACCGGTGAGGAAAAGGAATTACAGCGTCCCACCGCCATGCTTCCCACATCCCACCTTCCGAAGGAACTCAACCGCCGTGAGGCAGATTTTAAGCAGACGAACCCACAACGCTCCAGGGACGTTGAGGAAAAGGAGTCATGACAGGAACAGAGGCCCTATGTCCCGCCGCACCCCCCACATCCCACCATTCAAAAGAACTCAACCACCGTTGCGAAACTTTTAACCAAGAACCAGGACACCAACCATGCTCATCTATCATCATCCCATCCAAGTTATATCTGTCTAGTATCGCATCGTCTTTTTAGCAAGCCCTTGGAACCCGAAACCAAAATTGTGCGAGAGAATTCAACCCAAGCATATAGACGGGGCCCGTACATCAGCACCAACAAAATTCCACTACCAACAGGGAGAACTCCAAAGGGACAAGTGAGGGTCTTTAAGGTGGAGCTCACCCACCTGGGGATTCTTCGCTTGAGGTATAACCGAGGAGAAAGTCAGCCCTGGCACTGATTTAATGAGACCCGTCACAGTATCACCATCTTTCGATTAGTTTGTCCTTTACATGCGGGACCTGATCTTTGAGACAGGCATATGACTAGTGGAAGGATCAACCATGTAGCATCACCAACCACATCTGCAATGTTTGAGGTATGACTGAGCAGACCACTCAGACCCCAACACAAGCCCAAACCGTCGTCCCGAGCATTCAATTCCATTCGATTAGTTTGTCCTTCGTACATGCACAGCCTGATCTTTGAGACAATAATATGACTAATGGAAAGATCAACCGGGTACCATCACCAACCACATCTGCAATGTTTGAGGTATGACTGAGCAGACCACTCAGACCCCAACACAAGCCCGAACCATCTCTTCCCAAATCGACATGTTTCCCCTTAATTAGTCATCACCTCTGCATGACGCTCGTGTATCTTGCAGAAACAGTAGATACACATTCTCAAGCCACCCTTATGAACATCATCACCCAAGGCATGACTGAGGAGGAAGGCACCCCAACTTGTCCAATAATGAACCATGGAAATCGTTACCCTGTTGGTGTGAGTTTCTTAGGACCCAAATAACTCGCACGTGGCCCCGACAATGCGTTGAGCAAAGCACTCCCACCAATCATTGCCCAAGGCAGCTTGCTATGGTTCGCATGGAATATCACTGAATGAGAAATTTAGGAGCACGCTCTCGCATCCTGGTGATACCGACAGTTTCGCGCTTGAACCACTACCAAAATTCCACAACGCTCCAGAGAAGGTGAGGAAAAGGCGGTACAGCAAGGGACGACAAAGGAACCCAATCCCACCATGCCTCCCACATCCCAACATCTGCAAGAACTCAACCACAATCAGTGGATTTTAAGCAAAGCCCGACCCGCAACGCTCCATGAAAGGTGAGGAAAAAGGTGGGTACGACAGGACGGGGAAACAACCCAATCCCACCCATACCCCCCACATCCCACCAGTGAGGAAAAAGGTAGGAACGTCAGGGGATGAGGAGGGAAACCCCCATCCCGCCGTGCCTCCCACATCTCACATTCCGTAGGAACTCAACCGCCATGAGGCAGCTTTTAAGCAGACGAACCAGCAACGCTCAAGAGACGTCGAGGAAAAGGAGTCATGGTAGGTACGGGGGTCCTATGTCCCGCCGCGCCGCCCACATCCCACCATCCACAGGATCCCACAAACCGTGAGGCGGTATTTAAGCACCCAGCCCGCAATGCTCCACAGACGGGGAGGAAAAGGCAGGCACGTCAGGGGACGGGGCAAAAACCCAATCCCGCCGCGCCCCCCACATCCCACCATCCGCAGCAACTCAACCGCCCTGAGGCAGCTTTTAAGCAAGCAGAGCCGCACTGCTCTAGAGAAGGCGAGGGAAGGGCAGGAGCGTCGAGGGACGACAAAGGAACACCAACCCACCATGCCTCCCACATCCCACCATCCAAGGAACTCCGCCACCAACAGGTGGCCTTTTAAGCAAGCCCGAACCGCAACGCTCCATGAAAGGTGAGGAAAAAGGCGGGCACGGCATGAGACTGGGCAAAAACCCATTCTTTCCAATGCCCCCCACATCCCACCGGTGAGGAAAAGGAATTACAGCGTCCCACCGCCATGCCTCCCACATCCCACCTTCCGAAGGAACTCAACCGCCATGAGGCAGATTTTAAGCAGACGAACCCACAACGCTCCAGGGACGTTGAGGAAAAGGAGTCATGACAGGAACGGAGGCCCTATGTCCCGCCGCACCCCCCACATCCCACCATTCAAAAGAACTCAACCACCGTTGCGAAACTTTTAACCAAGAACCAGGACACCAACCATGCTCATCTATCATCATCCCATCCAAGTTATATCTGTCTAGTATCGCATCGTCTTTTTAGCAAGCCCTTGGAACCCGAAACCAAAATTGTGCGAGAGAATTCAACCCAAGCATATAGACGGGGCCCTTACATCAGCACCAACAAAATTCCACTACCAACAGGGAGAACTCCAAAGGGACAAGTGAGGTTCTTCTAGGTGGAGCTCACCCACCTGGGGATTCTTCGCTTGATGTATAACCGAGGAGAAAGTCAGCCGTGTCACTGATTTAATGAGACCCTTCACAGTATCACCATCTTTCGATTAGTTTGTCCTTGTACATGCAGGACCTGATCTTTGAGACACGCATATGACTAGTGGAAGGATCACCCATGTAGCGTCACTAACCACATCTGCAATGTTTGAGGTATGACTGAGCAGACCACTCAGACCCCAACACAAGCCTAAACCGTCGTCCCGAGCATTCAATTCCATTCGATTAGTTTGTCCTTTGTACATGCACAACCTGATCTTTGATACAAGCATATGACTAATGGAAGGATCAGCCAGGTAGCATCACCAACCACATCTGCAATGTTTGAGGTATGACTGAGCAAACCACTCAGACCCCAACACAAGCCCAAACCATCTTCCCAAATCGACATGTTTCCCCTTAATTAGTCATCACCTCTGTATGACGCTCGTGTATCTTGCAAAAACAATAGATACACATTCTTCGCTTGATGTATAACCGAGGAGAACGTCAAACTTGTCACTGATTTAATGAGACCCTTCACAGTATCACCATCTTTCGGTTAGTTTGTCCCTGTACATGCACAGACTGATCTTTGAGACAAGCATATGACTAGTGTTCTCATCGGATATCCAACCAAGCCAAACCGTGTTCCATCATTCACATGGAAACATGTACAAGGACCAAATGAAAGCGAGGAGAAATTAAACCCCCACTTACGGATGAGGGTGCCAACGAGACCAACGTTCCCTTCCCAAAAAAGGGAGACCGCAGTATCTTGACAACCATCCACCACTCCCACACAATCGCGTAAGCACAACCATCAACCCACACAACTGACCGTCACGCCTCGAGGGAAGCAACCCGAGAGGCATCACAATGCAGCACATGAAGGCAGGGAAAGCCCGCTATGCATGACACAAGGGAAGGATTGATATACCCAACCCCCTAGCGCCAACGAGACCAACGTTCCATTCCCAAAAAAGGGAGACCGCAGTATCTTGACAACCATCCACCACTTCCACACAATCGCATAAGGGCAACCATCAACCCACACAACTGATCATGCACAACCTGATCTTTGAGACAAGCATATGACTAGTAGAAGGATCAGCCATGTAGCATCACCAACAACATCTGCATTGTTTGAGGTATGACTGAGCTCACCACTCAGACCCCAACACAAGCCCAAACCATCATCCCGAACATTCAATTCCGTTCCATTAGTTTGTCCTTTGTACATGCACAACCTGATCTTTGGGACAAGCATATGACTAATGGAAGGATCAGCCAGGTTGCATCACCAACCACATCTGCAATGTTTGAGGTATGACTGAGCAGACCACTCAGACCCCAACACAAGCCCAAACCGTCTTTCCAAATCGACAGGAACCCAATTAATGAGTCATCACCTCTGCATGATGCTCAATACCGCAATTGTGCGAGAGAATTCAACCCAAGCATATAAACAGGGCCCGTATATCATAACTGACAAAATTCCACTACCAACAGGGAGAACTCCGAAGGGACAAGTGAGGGTCTTCTAGGTGGAGCTCACCCACCTGGGGATTCTTCTCTTGATGTATAACTGAGGAGAAAGTCAGCCCTGGCACTAATTTAATGAGACCCATCACAGTATCACCATCTTTCGATTAGTTTGTCTTTGTACATGCGGGACCTGATCTTTGAGTCAAGCATATGACTAGTTGAAGGATCAGCCATGTAGCATCACCAACAACATCTGCATTGTTTGAGGTATGACTGAGCTAACCACTCAGACCCCAACACAAGCCCAAACCGTCGTCCCGAACATTCAATTCCATTCGATTAGTTTTTCCTTTGTACATGCACCACCTGATCTTTGGGACAAGCATATGACTAATGGAAGGATCAGCCAGGTAGCATCACCAACCACATCTACAATGTTTGAGGTATGACTGAGCAAACCACTCAGACCCCAACACAAGCCCAAACCATCTTCCCAAATCGACAGGATTCCCCTTAATGAGTCATCACCTCTGCGTGACGACGCTCGTGTATCTTGTCGAAACAATAGATACACATTCTTCGCTTGATGTATAACCGAGGAGAACGTCAAACTTGTCACTGATTTAATGAGACCCTTCACAATATCACCATCTTTCGGTTAGTTTGTCCCTGTACATGCACAGACTGATCTTTGAGACAAGCATTTGACTAGTGTTCTCAACGGATATCCAACCAAGCCAAACCGTGTTCCATCATTCACATGGAAACATGCACAAGGACCAAATGAAAGCGAGGAGAAATTAATCCCCCACTTACGGATGAGGGTGCCAACGAGACCAACGTTCCCTTCCCAAAAAAGGGAGACCGCAGTATCTTGACAACCATCCACCACTCCCACACAATCGCGTAAGCACAACCATCAACCCACACAACTGACCGTGACGCCTCAAGGGAAGCAACCCGAGAGGCATCACAATGCAGCACATGAAGGCAGGGAAAGCCCGCTATGCATGACACAAGGGAAGGATTTATATACCCAACCCCCTAGAGCCAAGGAGACCAACGTTCCCTTCCCAAAAAAGGGAGACCGCAGTATCTTGACAACCATCCACCACTCCCACACAATCGCGTAAGCACAACCATCAACCCACACAACTGACTGTGACACCTCGAGGGAAGCAACCCGAGAGACATCACAATGCAGCACATGAAGGCAGGGAAAGCCCGCTATGCATGACACAAGGGAAGGATTTATATACCCAACCCCCTAGAGCCAAGGAGACCAACGTTCCCTTCCCAAAAAAGGGAGACCGCAGTATCTTGACAACCATCCACCACTCCCACACAATCGCGTAAGCACAACCATCAACCCACACAACTGACCGTGACGCCTCAAGGGAAGCAACCCCAGAGGCATCACAATGCAGCACATGAAGGCAGGGAAAGCCCGCTATGCATGACACAAGGGAAGGATTTATATACCCAACCCCCTAGAGCCAAGGAGACCAACGTTCCCTTCCCAAAAAAGGGAGACCGCAGTATCTTGACAACCATCCACCACTCCCACACAATCGCGTAAGCACAACCATCAACCCACACAACTGACTGTGACGCCTCGAGGGAAGCAACCCGAGAGACATCACAATGCAGCACATGAAGGCAGGGAAAGCCCGCTATGCATGACACAAGGGAAGGATTTATATACCCAACCCCCTAGAGCCAACGAGACCAACGTTCCCTTCCCAAAAAAGGGAGACCGCAGTATCTTGACAACCATCCACCACTCCCACACAATCGCGTAAGCACAACCATCAACCCACACAACTGACCGTGACGCCTCGAGGGAAGCAACCCGAGAGGCATCACAATGCAGCACATGAAGGCAGGGAAAGCCCGCTATGCATGACACAAGGGAAGGATTGATATACCCAACCCCCTAGAGCCAACGAGACCAACGTTCCCTTCCCAAAAAAGGGAGACCGCAGTATCTTGACAACCATCCACCACTCCCACACAATCGCGTAAGCACAACCATCAACCCACACAACTGACCGTGACGCCTCGAGGGAAGCAACCCGAGAGGCATCACAATGCAGCACATGAAGGCAGGGAAAGCCCGCTATGCATGACACAAGGGAAGGATTGATATACCCAACCCCCTAGAGCCAACGAGACCAACGTTCCCTTCCCAAAAAAGGGAGACCGCAGTATCTTGACCACCATCCACCACTCCCACACAATCGCATAAGCGCAACCATCAACCCACACAACTGATCATGCAGGACCTGACCTTTGAGACAAGCATATGACTAGTGGAAGGATCAGCCATGTAGCATCACCAACAACATCTGCATTGTTTGAGGTATGACTGAGCTCACCACTCAGACCCCAACACAAGCCCAAACCGTCGTCTCGAACATTCAATTCCGTTCGATTAGTTTGTCCTTTGTACATGCACAACCTGATTTTTGAGACAAGCATATGACTAATGGAAGGATCAGACAGGTTGCACCACCAACAACATCTGCAATGTTTGAGGTATGACTGAGCAGACCACTCAGACCCCAACACAATCCCAAACCGTCTTCCCAAATCGACAGGAACCCAATTAATGAGTCTTCACCTCTGCATGATGCTCAAAACCGCAATTGTGCGAGAGAATTCAACCCAAGCATATAAACAGGGCCCGTATATCAGCACTAACAAAATTCCACTACCAACAGGGAGAACTCCGATGGGACAAGTGAGGATCTTCTAGGTGGAGCTCACCCACCTGGGGATTCTTCGCTTGATGTATTACCGAGGAGAAAGTCAGCCGTGTCACTGATTTAATGAGACCCTTCACAGTATCACCATCTTTCGATTAGTTTGTCCCTGTACATGCACTAACTGATCTTTGAGACAAGCATATGACTAGTGGAAGGATCAACCATGTAGCATTACCAACAACATCTGCATTGTTTGTGGTATAACTGAGCAGACCACTCAGACCCCAACACAAGCCCAAACCATCATCCCGAACATTCAATTCCGTTCGATTAGTTTATCCTTTGTAAATGCACAACCTGATCTTTGAGACAAGCATATGACTAATGGTAGGATCAGCCAGGTAGCATCACCAACCACATCTGCAATGTTTGAGGTATGACTGAGCAGACCACTCACACCCCAACACAAGCCCAAATCATCTTCCCAAATCGACAGGATTCCCCTTAATGAGTCATCATCTCTGCATGACGCTCGTGTATCTTGCAGAAACAATAGATACACATTCTTCGCTTGATGTAAAACCGAGGAGAACGTCAGACTTGTCCCTGATTTACTGAGACCCTTCACAGTATCACCATCTTCGATTAGTTTGTCCCTGTACATGCACAGACTGATCTTTGAGACAAGCATATGACTAGTGTTCTCAACGGATATCCAACCAAGCCAAACCGTGTTCCATCATTCACATGGAAACATGCACAAGGACCAAATGAAAGCGAGGAGAAATTAAACCCCCACTTACGGATGAGGGTGCCAACGAGACCAACGTTCCCTTCCCAAAAAAGGGAGACCGTAGTATCTTGACAACCATCCACCACTCCCACACAATCGCGTAAGCACAACCATCAACCCACACAGCTGATCGTGACGCCTCGAGGGATGCAACCCGAGAGGCATCACAATGCAGCACATGAAGGCAGGGAAAGCCCGCTATGCATGACACAAGGGAAGGATTGATATACCCAACCCCCTAGAGCCAACGAGACCAACGTTCCCTTCCCAAAAAAGGGAGACCGCGGTATCTTGACAACCATCCACCACTCCCACACAATCGCATAAGCGCAACCATCAACCCACACAACTGATCATGCAGGACCTGATCTTTGAGACAAGCATATGACTAGTGGAAGGATCAGACATGTAGAATCACCAACAACATCTGCATTGTTTGAGGTATGACTGAGCTCACCACTCAGACCCCAACACAAGCCCAAACCGTCGTCCCGAACATTCAATTCCGTTCGATTAGTTTGTCCATTGTACATGCACAACCTGATCTTTGAGACAAGCATATGACTAATGGAAGGATCAACAAGGTTGCATCACCAACCAAATCTGCAATGTTTGAGGTATGACCCCACCTCAACGTCCTTCCCTTCAAGGCACGCCGCATGCACCAAGACGGGCCTCGAGGCCCCTTCAAATCGTCTCACTCGGATGCCATTGTCTGGAAACGACTATCAGCCCGCAAGATCACACATGCGACAAACCCCATCTCGTTGTCATCGTTTTTAGGGCGCACTACCTCGGGAAAGACAAGCCCCAAGCACGGGACGAATCATCGAGAATTCATGGCATTGCGTCCATGCCATTTTCCATGTCACTGGGCATGTCATCGGGTGGCTCTAGGCACGCAGGACAAGACCCACGCCCAGGGGGGGTCGCCGACCACTCCCCCCCCTAAAGAGACATTTATGCATTTCCAGCTATTCCACCAGGAAACATCAACAGTGACGAGGAGACATACTGATGGGTTTAGACCACCCTAAGGGCACCGCAGTGCATGAAAGACAACACGGGTTGCCCTAAAAGAGCTATGAAACCATAGGAAGGGCCACCGACGTGACCCCTTAGGCACATGAAGGCCGCCGACACGTCATGGCATCCGTCCCGCGTCTCGTCCATCACCGCAGAGAAGACACGCCCCATGTCCAGAGCGGGTCCTCACGCATGAAAGGAATTATCTTGAGGCGGTCATTGTCATTACATACCGTACCCAACAACATATGACAAACCCCACCACGTCGTCCTTCCTTGCAAGGCACACCGCATCCTCCAAGGCAAGCCCCGATGCCCCTTCAAATCGTCCCACTCGGGTGGCGTTGTCTCCACGTGATTGTCAGTACGTCGGACCTGACACGCGACGCACCCCGGCTCATTGTCATCACTTTTATGGCGCATTACCTCAGACAAGACAAGCCCCAAGCACCGTATGAATCCTCAAGCTTTCATGGATTTGTCTGGAGGCCATTTTTCCATGTCCGTGGGCATGTCACTAGGTGGCTCTGGGCACGCAGGACAAGACCCACGCCCAGGGGGGGTCGCCGACCACTCCCCCCCTAAAGAGACATTTATGCATTTTCAGCTGTCCCACCAGGAAACATCAGCACTGACGAGGAGACATACTAACGGGTTTAGACAACCCTGTGGGCACCACAGCGCATGAAAGACAACACGTGTTGCCCTAAAAGATATATGAAACCATAGGAACAGCCACCGATGTGACCCCTTAGGCACATGAAGGCCGCCGACACGTAGTAGCATTCATCCCGGGTAGCGTCCAACACCGCCGAGAAGACAGGCCCCATGTCCAGAGAGGGTCCTCACGCATGAAATGAATTCTCTTTAGGTGGTCATTGTCATTACATACGGGACACGACAACAGATGACAAACCCCACCGCAACGTCCTTCCTTTCAAGGCACGCCACACGCACCAAGACGGGCCTCGAGGCCCCTTCAAATCGTCTCACTCGGATGCCATTGTCTGGACACGACTGTCAGTCCGCAGGATCACACATGCGACAAACCCCATCTCATTGTCATCGTTTTTAGGGCGCACTACCTCGGGCAAGACAAGCCCCAAGCACGGGACGAATCATCAGAAATTCATGGCACTGCGTCGATGCCATTTTCCATGTCACTCGGCATGTCAGTGGGTGGCTCTAGGCACGCAGGACAAGACCCACGCCCAGGGGGGGTCGCCGACCACTCCCCCCCTAAAGAGACATTTATGCATTTCCAGCTATACCACCAGGAAACATCAACAGTGACGAGGAGACATACTGATGGGTTTAGACCACCCTAAGGGCACCGCAGTGCATGAAAGACAACACGGGTTGCCCTAAAAGAGCTATGAAACCATAGGAAGGGCCACCGACGTGACCCCTTAGGCACATGAAGGCCGCCGACACGTCATGGCATCCGTCCCGCGTCTCGTCCATCACCGCAGAGAAGACGCGCCCCATGTCCAGAGCGAGTCCTCACGCCTCAAAGGAATTATCTTTAGGTGGTCATTGTCAATACATACCGTACCCAACAACATATGACAAACCCCACCACATCGTCCTTCCTTGCAAGGCACACCGCATCCACCAAGGCAAGCCCCAAGGCCCCTTCAAATCGTCTCACTCGGATGCCGTTGTCTCCACGTGATCGTCAGTACGTCGGACCTCACACACGCGACAAACCCCATCTCATTGTCATCGTTTTTATGGCGCACTACCTCGGGCAAGACAAGCCCGAAGCACGGGACAAATCATCAGGAATTCTTGGCATTGCGTCGATGCCATTTTCCACGTCACTCGGCGTGGGTCTGACACGCGACGCACCCCAGCTCATTGTCATCACTTTTATGGCGCATTACCTCAGACAAGACAAGCCCCAAGCACCGTACGAATCATCAGGCTTTCATGGATTCGTCTGGAGGCCGTTTTTCCATGTCCGTGGGCATGTCACTGGGTGGCTCTGGGCACACAGGACAAGACCCACGCCCAGGGGGGGTTGCCGACCACTCCCCCCCTAAAGAGACATTTATGCATTTCCAGCTGTCCCACCAGGAAACATCAGCACTGACGAGGAGACATACTGATGGGTTCAGACAACCCTGTGGGCACCACAGCGCATGAAAGACAACACGTGTTGCCCTAAAAGAGATATGAAACCATAGGAATAGCCACCAATGTGACCCCTTAGGCACATCAAGGCCGCCATCACGTACTAGCATCCATCCCGGGTAGCGTCCAACACCGCCGAGAAGACAGGCCCCATGTCCAGAGAGGGTCCTCACGCATGAAATGAATTCTCTTTAGGTGGTCATTATCATTACATACGGGACACGAAAACACATGAATAACCACACCTCAACGTCCTTCCTTTCAAGGCACACCGCATGCACCAAGACGGGCCTCGAGGCCCCTTCAAATCGTCTCACTCGGATGCCTTTGTCTGGAAACGACTGTCAGTCCGCAAGATCACACATGCGACAAAACCCATCTCATTGTCATCGTTTTTAGGGCGCACTACCTCGGGAAAGACAAGCCCCAAGCACGGGACGAATCATCAAGAATTCATGGCATTGCGTCGATGCCATTTTCCATGTCACTGGGCATGTCATCGGGTGGCTCTAGGCACGCAGGACAAGACCCACGCCCAGGGGGGGTCGCCGACCACTCCCCCCCTAAAGAGACATTTATGCATTTCCAGCTATTCCACCAGGAAACATCAAAAGTGACGAGGAGACATACTGAGGGGTTTAGACCACCCTAAGGGCACCGCAGTGCATGAAAGACAACACGGGTTGCCCTAAAAGAGCTATGAAACCATAGGAAGGGCCACCGACGTGACCCCTTAGGCACATGAAGGCCGCCGACACGTCATGACATCCGTCCCGCGTCTCGTCCATCACCGCAGAGAAGACACGCCCCATGTCCAGAGCGGGTCCTCACGCATGAAATGAATTATCTTTAGGCGGTCATTGTCATTACATACCGTACCCAACAACATATGACAAACCCCACCACGTCGTCCTTCCTTGCAAGGCACACCGCATCCTCCAAGGCAAGCCCCGATGCCCCTTCAAATCGTCCCACTCGGGTGGCGTTGTCTCCACGTGATTGTCAGTACGTCGGACCTGACATGCGACGCACCCCGGCTCATTGTCATCACTTTTATGGCGCATTACCTCAGACAAGACAAGCCCCAAGCACCGTATGAATCCTCAAGCTTTCATGGATTTGTCTGGAGGCCATTTTTCCATGTCCGTGGGCATGTCACTAGGTGGCTCTGGGCACGCAGGACAAGACCCACGCCCAGGGGGGGTCGCCGACCACTCCCCCCCTAAAGAGACATTTATGCCTTTCCAGCTGTCCCACCAGGAAACATCAGCACTGACGAGGAGACATACTGGAGGGTTTAGACAACCCTGTGGGCACCACAGCGCATGAAAGTCAACACGTGTTGCCCTAAAAGATATATGAAACCGTAGGAACAGCCACCGATGTGACCCCTTAGGCACATGAAGGCCGCCGACACGTAGTAGCATTCATCCCGGGTAGCGTCCAACACCGCCGAGAAGACAGGCCCCATGTCCAGAGAGGGTCCTCACGCATGAAATGAATTCTCTTTAGGTGGTCATTGTCATTACATACGGGACACGACAACAGATGACAAACCCCACCGCAACGTCCTTCCTTTCAAGGCACGCCACACGCACCAAGACGGGCCTCGAGGCCCCTTCAAATCGTCTCACTCGGATGCCATTGTCTGGACACGACTGTCAGTCCGCAGGATCACACATGCGACAAACCCCATCTCATTGTCATCGTTTTTAGGGCGCACTACCTCGGGCAAGACAAGCCCCAAGCACGAGACGAATCATCAGGAATTCATGGCACTGCGTCGATGCCATTTTCCATGTCACTCGGCATGTCATTGGGTGGCTCTAGGCACGCAGGACAAGACCCACGCCCAGGGGGGGTCGCCGACCACTCCCCCCCTAAAGAGACATTTATGCATTTCCAGCTATACCACCAGGAAACATCAACAGTGACGAGGAGACATACTGATGGGTTTAGACCACCCTAAGGGCACTGCAGTGCATGAAAGACAACACGGGTTGCCCTAAAAGAGCTATGAAACCATAGGAAGGGCCACCGACGTGACCCCTTAGGCACATGAAGGCCGCCGACACGTCATGGCATCCGCCCCGCGTCTCGTCCATCACCGCAGAGAAGACACGCCCCATGTCCAGAGCTGGTCCTCACGCCTCAAAGGAATTATCTTTAGGCGGTCATTGTCAATACATACCGTACCCAACAACATATGACAAACCCCACCACGTCGTCCTTCCTTGCAAGGCACACCGCATCCACCAAGGCAAGACCCGAGGCCCCTTCAAATCGTCCCACTCGGATGGCGTTGTCTCCACGTGATTGTCAGTACGTCGGACCTGACACGCGACGCACCCCGGCTCATTGTCATCACTTTTATGACGCATTACCTCAGACAAGACAAGCCCCAAGCACCGTACGAATAATCAAGCTTTCATGGATTTGTCTGGAGGTCGTTTTTCCATGTTCGTGGGCATGTCACTGGGTGGCTCTGGGCACGCAGGACAAGACCCACGCCCAGGGGGGGTCGCCGACCACTCCCCCCCTAAAGAGACATTTATGCATTTCCAGCTGTCCCACCAGGAAACATCAGCACTGACGAGGACACATACTGATGGGTTCAGACAACCCAATGGGCACCACAACGCATGAAAGACAGCACGTGTTGCCCTTAAAGAGCTACGAATCCATACGAACAGCCACCAAAGTGACCCCTTAGGCACACGAAGGCCGCCGACACGTCATGGCATCCGTCCCGGGTATCATCCAACACCGCCGAGAAGACAGGACCCATGTCCAGAGCGGGTCCCCGCGCATGAAATGAATTATCTTTAGGCGGTCATTGTCTTTACATTCCGAACACAACAACATGTGACAAACCCCACCTCGACGTCCTTCCTTTCAAGAAACGCCGCATGCACCAAGACGGGCCCCGAGACCCCTTCAAATCGTCTCACTCGGATGCCATTGTCTGAACGCGACTGTCAGTCCGCAGGATCTCGAAGGCGACAAACACCATCCCATTGTCATCGTTTTTATGGCGCACTACCTCGGGCAAGACAAGCCCCAAGCACGGGACGAATCATCAGGCATTCATGGCATTACATCGATGTCATTTTGCATGTCAATGGGCATCACATTGGGTGGCTCTAGGCACGCACGACAAGACCCACGCCCGGGGGGGTCGCCGACCACTCCCCCCCTAAAGAGACATTTATGCATTTCCAGCTATTCCACCAGGAAACATCAACACCGACGAGGAGACATACTGATGGGTTTAGACCACCCTGAGGGCAGGGCAACGCCTGAAAGGCAACACGTGTTGCCCTAAAAGAGCTATGAAACCATAGGAAGGGCCACCGACGTGACCCCTTAGGCACATGAAGGCCGCCGACACGTCATGGCATCCGTCCCACGTATCGTCCATCACCACAGCGAAGACACGCCCCATGTCCAGAGCGGGTCCCCACGCATGAAAGGAATTCTCTTTAGGCGGTCATTGTCATTACATACCGGACCCAACAACATATGACAAACCCCACCTCATTGTCCTTCCATTCAAGGCACACCGCATCCACCAAGGCAAGCCCTGAGGCCCCTTCAAATCCTCTCACCCGGATGGCGTTGTCTCCACCTGATTGTCAGTACGGAGGACCTGACACGCGACGAAACCCGGCTCATTGTCATCACTTTTATGGCGCACTACCTCGAACAAGACAAGCCCCAAGCACCGGACGAATCATCAAGCTGTCTTTGCTTTGTCCGGAGGCTGTTTTTCCATGTCCGTGGGCATGTCACTGGGTGGCTCTGGGCACGCAGGACAAGACCCACGCCCAGGGGGGGTCGCCGACCACTCCCCCCCTAAAGAGACATTTATGCATTTCCAGCTGTCCCACCAGGAAACATCAGCACTGACGAGGAGACATACTGATGGGTTTAGACAACCCTGTGGGCACCACAGCGCATGAAAGACAACACGTGTTGCCCTAAAAGAGATATGAAACCATAGGAACAGCCACTGATGTGACCCCTTAGGCACATCAAGGCCGCCGACACGTAGTAGCATTCGTCGCGGGTAGCATCCAACGCCGCCGAGAAGACAGGCCCCATGTCCAGAGCGGGTCCTCGCGCATGAAATGAATTCTCTTTACGTGGTCATTGTCATTACATACGGGACACGACAACATATGAAAAACCCCACCTCGACGTCCTTCCTTTCAAGGCACGCCGCATGCACCAAGACGGGCCCTGAGGCCCCTTCAAATCGTCTCACTCGGATGCCATTGTCTGGACGCGACTGTCAGTCCGCAGGATCGCACATGCGACAAACCCCGTCTCATTGCCATCGTTTTTAGGGCGCACTACCTCGGGCAAGACAAGCCCCAAGCACGGGACGAATCATCAGGAATTCATGGCATTGCGTCGATGCCATTTTCCATGTCACTGGGCATGTCTGTGGGTGGCTCTCGGCACGCAGGACAAGACCCACGCCCAGGGGGGGTCGCCGACCACTCCCCCCCTAAAGAGACATTTATGCATTTCCAGCTATTCCACCAGGAAACATCAACACTGACGAGGAGACATACTGAGTGGTTTAGACCACCCAGAGGGAACCGCAGCGCATGAAAGGCAACACGTGTTGCCCTAAAAGGGCTATGAAACCATAGGAAGGGACACCGACGTGGCCCCTTAGGCACATGAAGGCCGCCGACACGTCATGGCATCCGTCCCGCGTATCGTCCAACACCGCCGAGGAGACAGGACCCATGTCCAGAGCGGGTCCTCACGCATGAAATGAATTCTCTTTAGGTGGTCATTGTCTTTACATACCGGACACAACAACATATGACAAACCCCACCTCAACGTCCTTCCTTTCAAGGCACGCCGCACGCACCAAGACGGGCCCCGAGGCCCCTTCAAATCGCCTCACTAGGATTCCATTGTCTGGACGCGATTGTCAGTCCGTAGGATCTCACAGGCGACAAACCCCACCCATCTCATTGTCATCGGGTTTATGGCGCACCACCTCGGGCAAGACAAGACCCTAGCACGGGAAGAATCATCAGGAATTCAGGGCATTGCGTCGATGCCATTTTCCATGTCACTGGGCATGTCATTGGGTGGCTCTAGGCACGCAGGACAAGACCCACGCCCAGGGGGGTCGCCGACCACTCCCCCCCTAAAGAGACATTTATGCATTTCCAGCTATCCCACCAGGAAACATCAACACTGACGAGGAGACATACTGATGGGTTTAGACCACCCTGAGGGCACCGCAGCGCATGAAAGACAACACGTGTTGCCCTAAAAGAGCTATGAAACCATAGGAAGGGCCACCGACGTGACCCCTTATGCACATGAAGGCCACCGACAAGTCATGGCATCCATCCCGCGTATCGTCGATCACCGCCGAGAAGACACGCCCCATGTCCAGAGCGGGTCCTCACTCATGAAAAGAATTCTCTTTAGGTGGTAATTGTAATTACATACAGGACCCAACAACATATGAAAAACCCCACCTCGACGTCCTTCCTTTCAAGGCACGTCGCATCCACCAAGACATGCCCCGAGGCCACTTCAAATCGTCTCACTCGGATGGCTTTGTCTCCACGCGATTGTCAGTTCGTCGGACCTGACACGCGACGAACCCCGTCTCATTGTCATCGCTTTTATGGGGCACTACCGCGGGCAAGACAAGCCCCAAGCACAGGAGGAATCATCTAGAGGCCATTTTTCCATGTCTGTGGGCATGTCACTGGGTGGCTCTGGGCACGCAGGACAAGACCCACGCCCAGGGGGGGTCGCCGACCACTCCCCCCCTAAAGAGACATTTCTGCATTTCCAGCTCTCCCACCAGGAAACATCAGCACTGACGAGGAGACATACTGAGTGGTTGAGACCACCCAGAGGGAACCGCAGCGCATGAAAGACAACACGTGTTGCCCTAAAAGAGCTATGAAACCATAGGAACGGCAACCGACGTGACCCCTTAGGCACGTGAAGGCCGCCGACACGTCATGGCATCCTTCCCGCGTATCGTCGACCACCGCCGAGAAGACAGACCCCATGTCCAGAGCGGGTCCTCACGCATGAAATGAATTCTCTTTAGGTGGTCGGTGTCGTTACATACCGAACCCAACAACATATGACAAACCCCAGCTCGGCGTCCTTCCTTTCAAGGCACCCCGCATCCACCAAGACAAGCCTCGAGGCCCCTTCAAATCGTCTCACTCGGATGGCATTGTCTCCACGCGATTGTCGGTACGTAGGACCTCACACGCGACGAACCCCGGCTCATTGTCAAAGCTTTTAAGGCGCACTACCCCGGAGAAGACAAGCCCCAAGCACCGGACGAATCATCACGCATTGATGGCATTGTCTAGAGGCCATTTTTCCATGTCCGTGGGCATGTCACTGGGTGGCTCGAGGCACGCAGGACAAGACCCACGCCCAGGGGGGGTCGCCGACCACTACCCCCCTAAAGAGACATTTATGCATTTACAGCTATCCCACCAGGAAACATCAGCACTGACGAGGAGACATACT
>CAUJRU010001623.1:52500-75000 GCA_963277665.1 Viscum album
GTTTCTCAGGACCCAAATAACTCACAGGTGGCCCCGACAATGCGTTGGGCAAAGCACTCCCGCAAATCACTGCCCAAGGAAGCTTGCTACGGTTCGCATGGAATATCACTGAATGGGAAATTTAGGAGCACGGTCTCTCATCCTGGTGATACCGACAGTTTCGCGCTTGAACCACTACCAAAATCCCACAACGCTCCAGAGAAGGTGAGGAAAAGGCAGGTACAGCAAAGGACGACAAAGGAACCCAATCCCACCATGCCTCCCACATCCCAACATCTGCAAGAACTCAACCACACTCGGTGGCTTTTAAGCATAGCCCGACCCGCAACGCTCCATGAAAGGTGAGGAAAAAGGTGGGTACGACAGGACGGGGAAACAACCCAATCCCGCCCATACCCCCCACATCCCACCAGTGAGGAAAAAGGTAGGAACGTCAGGGGATGAGGAGGGAAACCCCCATCCCGCCGTGCCTCCCACATCTCACATTCCGTAGGAACTCAACCGCCATGAGGCAGCTTTTAAGCAGACGAACCAGCAACGCTCAAGAGACGTCGAGGAAAAGGAGTCATGGTAGGTACGGGGGTCCTATGTCCCGCCGCGCCGCCCACATCCCACCATCCACAGGATCCCACAAACCGTGAGGCGGTATTTAAGCACCCAGCCCGCAATGCTCCACAGATGGGGAGGAAAAGGCAGGCACGTCAGGGGACGGGGCAAAAACCCAATCCCGCCGCGCCTCCCACATCCCACCATCCGCAGCAACTCAACCACCCTGAGGCGGCTTTTAAGCAAGCCAAGCCGCACTGCTCTAGAGAAGGCGAGGGAAGGGCAGGAGCGTCGAGGGACGACAAAGGAACACCAACCCACCATGCCTCCCACATCCCACCATCCAAGGAACTCCGCCACCGACAGGTGGCCTTTTAAGCAAGCCCGAACCGCAACGCTCCATGAAAGGTGAGGAAAAAGGCGGGCACGGCATGAGACTGGGCAAAAACCCATTCTTTCCAATGCCCCCCACATCCCACCGGTGAGGAAAAGGAATTACAGCGTCCCACCGCCATGCCCCCCACATCCCACCTTCCGAAGGAACTCAACCGCCATGAGGCAGATTTTAAGCAGACGAACCCACAACGCTCCAGGGACGTTGAGGAAAAGGAGTCATGACAGGAACGGAGGCCCTATGTCCCGCCGCACCCCCCACATCCCACCATTCAAAAGAACTCAACCACCGTTGAGAAACTTTTAACCAAGAACCAGGACACCAACCATGCTCATCTATCATCATCCCATCCAAGTTATATCTGTCTAGTATCGCATCGTCTTTTTAGCAAGCCCTTGGAAGACGGAACCGCAATTGTGCAAGAGAATTCAACCCAAGCATATAGACGGGGCCCCTACATCAGCACCAAAAAAATTCCACTACCAACAGGGAGAACTCCAAAGGGACAAGTGAGGGTCTTCTAGGTGGAGCTCACCCACCTGGGGATTCTTCGCTTGAGATATAACCGAGGAGAAAGTCACCCCTGGCACTGATTTAATGAGACCCGTCACAGTATCACCATCTTTCGATTAGTTTGTCCTTTACATGCGGGACCTGATCTTTGAGACAGGCATATGACTAGTGGAAGGATCATCCATGTAGCATCACCAACAACATCTGCATTGTTTGGGGTATGACTGAGCTGACCACTCAGACCCCAACACAAGCCCAAACCGTCGTCCCGAACATTCAATTCTGTTCGATTAGTTTGTCCTTTGTACATGCACAACCTGATCTTTGAGACAAGCATATGACTAATGGAAGGATCAGCCAGGTAGCATCACCAACCACATCTGCAATGTTTGAGGTATGACTGAGCAGACCACTCAGACCCCAACACAAGCCCCAACCATCTTCCCAAATCGACAGGATTCCCCTTAATGAGTCATCACCTCCGCATGACGCTCGTGTATCTTGCAGAAACAGTAGATACACATTCTCAAGCCACCCTTATGAACATCATCACCCAAGGCATGACTGAGGAGGAAGGCACCCCAACTTGTCCAATAATGAACCATGGAAATCGTCACCCTGTTGGTGTGAGTTTCTTAGGACCCAAATAACTCGCACGTGGCCCCGACAATGCGTTGAGCAAAGCACTCCCACCAATCATTGCCCAAGGCAGCTTGCTATGGTTCGCATGAAATATCGCTGAATGAGAAATTTAGGAGCACGCTCTTGCATCCTGGTGATACCGACAGTTTCGCGCTTGAACCACTACCAAAATTCCACAACGCTCCAGAGAAGGTGAGGAAAAGGCGGTACAGCAAGGGACGACAAAGGAACCCAATCCCACCATGCCTCCCACATCCCAACATCTGCAAGAACTCAACCACACTCGGTGGCTTTTAAGCATAGCCCGACCCGCAACGCTCCATGAAAGGTGAGGAAAAAGGTGGGTACGACAGGACGGGGAAACAACCCAATCCCGCCCATACCCCCCACATCCCACCAGTGAGGAAAAAGGTAGGAACGTCAGGGGATGAGGAGGGAAACCCCCATCCCGCCGTGCCTCCCACATCTCACATTCCGTAGGAACTCAACCGCCATGAGGCAGCTTTTAAGCAGACGAACCAGCAACGCTCAAGAGACGTCAAGGAAAAGGAGTCAGGGTAGGTACGGGGGTCCTATGTCCCGCCGCGCCGCCCACATCCCACCATCCACAGGATCCCACAAACCGTGAGGCGGTATTTAAGCACCCAGCCCGCAATGCTCCACAGACGGGGAGGAAAAGGCAGGCACGTCAGGGGACGGGGCAAAAACCCAATCCCGCCGCGCCTCCCACATCCCACCATCCGCAGCAACTCAACCACCCTGAGGCGGCTTTTAAGCAAGCCAAGCCGCACTGCTCTAGAGAAGGCGAGGGAAGGGCAGGAGCGTCGAGGGACGACAAAGGAACACCAACCCACCATGCCTCCCACATCCCACCATCCAAGGAACTCCGCCACCGACAGGTGGCCTTTTAAGCAAGCCCGAACCGCAACGCTCCATGAAAGGTGAGGAAAAAGGCGGGCACGGCATGAGACTGGGCAAAAACCCATTCTTTCCAATGCCCCCCACATCCCACCGGTGAGGAAAAGGAATTACAGCGTCCCACCGCCATGCCTCCCACATCCCACCTTCCGAAGGAACTCAACCGCCATGAGGCAGATTTTAAGCAGACGAACCCACAACGCTCCAGGGACGTTGAGGAAAAGGAGTCATGACAGGAACGGAGGCCCTATGTCCCGCCGCACCCCCCACATCCCACCATTCAAAAGAACTCAACCACCGTTGCGAAACTTTTAACCAAGAACCAGGACACCAACCATGCTCATCTATCATCATCCCATCCAAGTTATATCTGTCTAGTATCGCATTGTCTTTTTAGCAAGCCCTTGGAAGACGGAACCGCAATTGTGCGAGAGAATTCAACCCAAGCATATAGACGGGGCCCCTACATCAGCACCAAAAAAATTCCACTACCAACAGGGAGAACTCCAAAGGGACAAGTGAGGGTCTTCTAGGTGGAGCTCACCCACCTGGGGATTCTTCGCTTGAGATATAACCGAGGAGAAAGTCACCCCTGGCACTGATTTAATGAGACCCGTCACAGTATCACCATCTTTCGATTAGTTTGTCCTTTACATGCGGGACCTGATCTTTGAGACAGGCATATGACTAGTGGAAGGATCAGCCATGTAGCATCACCAACAACATCTGCATTGTTTGGGGTATGACTGAGCTGACCACTCAGACCCCAACACAAGCCCAAACCGTCGTCCCGAACATTCAATTCTGTTCGATTAGTTTGTCCTTTGTACATGCACAACCTGATCTTTGAGACAAGCATATGACTAATGGAAGGATCAGCCAGGTAGCATCACCAACCACATCTGCAATGTTTGAGGTATGACTGAGCAGACCACTCAGACCCCAACACAAGCCCCAACCATCTTCCCAAATCGACAGGATTCCCCTTAATGAGTCATCACCTCCGCATGACGCTCGTGTATCTTGCAGAAACAGTAGATACACATTCTCAAGCCACCCTTATGAACATCATCACCCAAGGCATGACTGAGGAGGAAGGCACCCCAACTTGTC
The DNA here is from genome assembly GCA_963277665.1 of Viscum album. Lineage (NCBI taxonomy): Eukaryota > Viridiplantae > Streptophyta > Magnoliopsida > Santalales > Viscaceae > Viscum > Viscum album. The sequence goes on from CAUJRU010001623.1 coordinate 56,627, forward strand.
CAATAATGAACCATGGAAATCGTTACCCTGTTGGTGTGAGTCTCTTAGGACACAAATAACTCGCACGTGGCCCCGACAATGCGTTGAGCAAAGCACTCCCACCAATCATTGCCCAAGGCAGCTTGCTATGGTTCGCATGGAATATCGCTGAATGAGAAATTTAGGAGCACGCTCTCGCATCCTGGTGATACCGACAGTTTCGCGCTTGAACCACTACCAAAATTCCACAACGCTCCAGAGAAGGTGAGGAAAAGGCGGTACAGCAAGGGACGACAAAGGAACCCAATCCCACCATGCCTCCCACATCCCAACATCTGCAAGAACTCAACCACACTCAGTGGATTTTAAGCAAAGCCCGACCCGCAACGCTCCATGAAAGGTGAGGAAAAAGGTGGGTACGACAGGACGGGGAAACAACCCAATCCCGCCCATACCCCCCACATCCCACCAGTGAGGGAAAAGGTAGGAACGTCAGGGGATGAGGAGGGAAACCCCCATCCCGCCGTGCCTCCCACATCTCACATTCCGTAGGAACTCAACCGCCATGAGGCAGCTTTTAAGCAGACGAACCAGCAACGCTCAAGAGACGTCGAGGAAAAGGAGTCATGGTAGGTACGGGGGTCCTATGTCCCGCCGCGCCGCCCACATCCCACCATCCACAGGATCCCACAAACCGTGAGGCGGTATTTAAGCACCCAGCCCGCAATGCTCCACAGACGGGGAGGAAAAGGCAGGCACGTCAGGGGACGGGGCAAAAACCCAATCCCGCCGCGCCCCCCACATCCCACCATCCGCAGCAACTCAACCACCCTGAGGCAGCTTTTAAGCAAGCAAATCCGCACTGCTCTAGAGAAGGCGAGGGAAGGGCAGGAGCGTCGAGGGACGACAAAGGAACACCAACCCACCATGCCTCCCACATCCCACCATCCAAGGAACTCCGCCACCAACAGGTGGCCTTTTAAGCAAGCCCGAACCGCAACGCTCCATGAAAGGTGAGGAAAAAGGCGGGCACGGCATGAGACTGGGCAAAAACCCATTCTTTCCAATGCCCCCCACATCCCACCGGTGAGGAAAAGGAATTACAGCGTCCCACCGCCATGCTTCCCACATCCCACCTTCCGAAGGAACTCAACCGCCGTGAGGCAGATTTTAAGCAGACGAACCCACAACGCTCCAGGGACGTTGAGGAAAAGGAGTCATGACAGGAACAGAGGCCCTATGTCCCGCCGCACCCCCCACATCCCACCATTCAAAAGAACTCAACCACCGTTGCGAAACTTTTAACCAAGAACCAGGACACCAACCATGCTCATCTATCATCATCCCATCCAAGTTATATCTGTCTAGTATCGCATCGTCTTTTTAGCAAGCCCTTGGAACCCGAAACCAAAATTGTGCGAGAGAATTCAACCCAAGCATATAGACGGGGCCCGTACATCAGCACCAACAAAATTCCACTACCAACAGGGAGAACTCCAAAGGGACAAGTGAGGGTCTTCAAGGTGGAGCTCACCCACCTGGGGATTCTTCGCTTGAGGTATAACCGAGGAGAAAGTCAGCCCTGGCACTGATTTAATGAGACCCGTCACAGTATCACCATCTTTCGATTAGTTTGTCCTTTACATGCGGGACCTGATCTTTGAGACAGGCATATGACTAGTGGAAGGATCAACCATGTAGCATCACCAACCACATCTGCAATGTTTGAGGTATGACTGAGCAGACCACTCAGACCCCAACACAAGCCCAAACCGTCGTCCCGAGCATTCAATTCCATTCGATTAGTTTGTCCTTCGTACATGCACAGCCTGATCTTTGAGACAATCATATGACTAATGGAAAGATCAACCGGGTACCATCACCAACCACATCTGCAATGTTTGAGGTATGACTGAGCAGACCACTCAGACCCCAACACAAGCCCGAACCATCTCTTCCCAAATCGACATGTTTCCCCTTAATTAGTCATCACCTCTGCATGACGCTCGTGTATCTTGCAGAAACAGTAGATACACATTCTCAAGCCACCCTTATGAACATCATCACCCAAGGCATGACTGAGGAGGAAGGCACCCCAACTTGTCCAATAATGAACCATGGAAATCGTTACCCTGTTGGTGTGAGTTTCTTAGGACCCAAATAACTCGCACGTGGCCCCGACAATGCGTTGAGCAAAGCACTCCCACCAATCATTGCCCAAGGCAGCTTGCTATGGTTCGCATGGAATATCACTGAATGAGAAATTTAGGAGCACGCTCTCGCATCCTGGTGATACCGACAGTTTCGCGCTTGAACCACTACCAAAATTCCACAACGCTCCAGAGAAGGTGAGGAAAAGGCGGTACAGCAAGGGACGACAAAGGAACCCAATCCCACCATGCCTCCCACATCCCAACATCTGCAAGAACTCAACCACAATCAGTGGATTTTAAGCAAAGCCCGACCCGCAACGCTCCATGAAAGGTGAGGAAAAAGGTGGGTACGACAGGACGGGGAAACAACCCAATCCCACCCATACCCCCCACATCCCACCAGTGAGGAAAAAGGTAGGAACGTCAGGGGATGAGGAGGGAAACCCCCATCCCGCCGTGCCTCCCACATCTCACATTCCGTAGGAACTCAACCGCCATGAGGCAGCTTTTAAGCAGACGAACCAGCAACGCTCAAGAGACGTCGAGGAAAAGGAGTCATGGTAGGTACGGGGGTCCTATGTCCCGCCGCGCCGCCCACATCCCACCATCCACAGGATCCCACAAACCGTGAGGCGGTATTTAAGCACCCAGCCCGCAATGCTCCACAGACGGGGAGGAAAAGGCAGGCACGTCAGGGGACGGGGCAAAAACCCAATCCCGCCGCGCCCCCCACATCCCACCATCCGCAGCAACTCAACCGCCCTGAGGCAGCTTTTAAGCAAGCAGAGCCGCACTGCTCTAGAGAAGGCGAGGGAAGGGCAGGAGCGTCGAGGGACGACAAAGGAACACCAACCCACCATGCCTCCCACATCCCACCATCCAAGGAACTCCGCCACCAACAGGTGGCCTTTTAAGCAAGCCCGAACCGCAACGCTCCATGAAAGGTGAGGAAAAAGGCGGGCACGGCATGAGACTGGGCAAAAACCCATTCTTTCCAATGCCCCCCACATCCCACCGGTGAGGAAAAGGAATTACAGCGTCCCACCGCCATGCCTCCCACATCCCACCTTCCGAAGGAACTCAACCGCCATGAGGCAGATTTTAAGCAGACGAACCCACAACGCTCCAGGGACGTTGAGGAAAAGGAGTCATGACAGGAACGGAGGCCCTATGTCCCGCCGCACCCCCCACATCCCACCATTCAAAAGAACTCAACCACCGTTGCGAAACTTTTAACCAAGAACCAGGACACCAACCATGCTCATCTATCATCATCACATCCAAGTTATATCTGTCTAGTATCGCATCGTCTTTTTAGCAAGCCCTTAGAACCCGAAACCAAAATTGTGCGAGAGAATTCAACCCAAGCATATAGACGGGGCCCTTAACATCAGCACCAACAAAATTCCACTACCAACAGGGAGAACTCCAAAGGGACAAGTGAGGTTCTTCTAGGTGGAGCTCACCCACCTGGGGATTCTTCGCTTGATGTATAACCGAGGAGAAAGTCAGCCGTGTCACTGATTTAATGAGACCCTTCACAGTATCACCATCTTTCGATTAGTTTGTCCTTGTACATGCAGGACCTGATCTTTGAGACACGCATATGACTAGTGGAAGGATCACCCATGTAGCGTCACTAACCACATCTGCAATGTTTGAGGTATGACTGAGCAGACCACTCAGACCCCAACACAAGCCTAAACCGTCGTCCCGAGCATTCAATTCCATTCGATTAGTTTGTCCTTTGTACATGCACAACCTGATCTTTGATACAAGCATATGACTAATGGAAGGATCAGCCAGGTAGCATCACCAACCACATCTGCAATGTTTGAGGTATGACTGAGCAAACCACTCAGACCCCAACACAAGCCCAAACCATCTTCCCAAATCGACATGTTTCCCCTTAATTAGTCATCACCTCTGTATGACGCTCGTGTATCTTGCAAAAACAATAGATACACATTCTTCGCTTGATGTATAACCGAGGAGAACGTCAAACTTGTCACTGATTTAATGAGACCCTTCACAGTATCACCATCTTTCGGTTAGTTTGTCCCTGTACATGCACAGACTGATCTTTGAGACAAGCATATGACTAGTGTTCTCATCGGATATCCAACCAAGCCAAACCGTGTTCCATCATTCACATGGAAACATGTACAAGGACCAAATGAAAGCGAGGAGAAATTAAACCCCCACTTACGGATGAGGGTGCCAACGAGACCAACGTTCCCTTCCCAAAAAAGGGAGACCGCAGTATCTTGACAACCATCCACCACTCCCACACAATCGCGTAAGCACAACCATCAACCCACACAACTGACCGTCACGCCTCGAGGGAAGCAACCCGAGAGGCATCACAATGCAGCACATGAAGGCAGGGAAAGCCCGCTATGCATGACACAAGGGAAGGATTGATATACCCAACCCCCTAGCGCCAACGAGACCAACGTTCCATTCCCAAAAAAGGGAGACCGCAGTATCTTGACAACCATCCACCACTTCCACACAATCGCATAAGGGCAACCATCAACCCACACAACTGATCATGCACAACCTGATCTTTGAGACAAGCATATGACTAGTAGAAGGATCAGCCATGTAGCATCACCAACAACATCTGCATTGTTTGAGGTATGACTGAGCTCACCACTCAGACCCCAACACAAGCCCAAACCATCATCCCGAACATTCAATTCCGTTCCATTAGTTTGTCCTTTGTACATGCACAACCTGATCTTTGGGACAAGCATATGACTAATGGAAGGATCAGCCAGGTTGCATCACCAACCACATCTGCAATGTTTGAGGTATGACTGAGCAGACCACTCAGACCCCAACACAAGCCCAAACCGTCTTTCCAAATCGACAGGAACCCAATTAATGAGTCATCACCTCTGCATGATGCTCAATACCACAATTGTGCGAGAGAATTCAACCCAAGCATATAAACAGGGCCCGTATATCATAACTGACAAAATTCCACTACCAACAGGGAGAACTCCGAAGGGACAAGTGAGGGTCTTCTAGGTGGAGCTCACCCACCTGGGGATTCTTCTCTTGATGTATAACTGAGGAGAAAGTCAGCCCTGGCACTAATTTAATGAGACCCATCACAGTATCACCATCTTTCGATTAGTTTGTCTTTGTACATGCGGGACCTGATCTTTGAGTCAAGCATATGACTAGTTGAAGGATCAGCCATGTAGCATCACCAACAACATCTGCATTGTTTGAGGTATGACTGAGCTAACCACTCAGACCCCAACACAAGCCCAAACCGTCGTCCCGAACATTCAATTCCATTCGATTAGTTTTTCCTTTGTACATGCACCACCTGATCTTTGGGACAAGCATATGACTAATGGAAGGATCAGCCAGGTAGCATCACCAACCACATCTGCAATGTTTGAGGTATGACTGAGCAAACCACTCAGACCCCAACACAAGCCCAAACCATCTTCCCAAATCGACAGGATTCCCCTTAATGAGTCATCACCTCTGCGTGAAGACGCTCGTGTATCTTGTCGAAACAATAGATACACATTCTTCGCTTGATGTATAACCGAGGAGAACGTCAAACTTGTCACTGATTTAATGAGACCCTTCACAATATCACCATCTTTCGGTTAGTTTGTCCCTGTACATGCACAGACTGATCTTTGAGACAAGCATTTGACTAGTGTTCTCAACGGATATCCAACCAAGCCAAACCGTGTTCCATCATTCACATGGAAACATGCACAAGGACCAAATGAAAGCGAGGAGAAATTAATCCCCCACTTACGGATGAGGGTGCCAACGAGACCAACGTTCCCTTCCCAAAAAAGGGAGACCGCAGTATCTTGACAACCATCCACCACTCCCACACAATCGCGTAAGCACAACCATCAACCCACACAACTGACCGTGACGCCTCAAGGGAAGCAACCCGAGAGGCATCACAATGCAGCACATGAAGGCAGGGAAAGCCCGCTATGCATGACACAAGGGAAGGATTTATATACCCAACCCCCTAGAGCCAAGGAGACCAACGTTCCCTTCCCAAAAAAGGGAGACCGCAGTATCTTGACAACCATCCACCACTCCCACACAATCGCGTAAGCACAACCATCAACCCACACAACTGACTGTGACACCTCGAGGGAAGCAACCCGAGAGACATCACAATGCAGCACATGAAGGCAGGGAAAGCCCGCTATGCATGACACAAGGGAAGGATTTATATACCCAACCCCCTAGAGCCAAGGAGACCAACGTTCCCTTCCCAAAAAAGGGAGACCGCAGTATCTTGACAACCATCCACCACTCCCACACAATCGCGTAAGCACAACCATCAACCCACACAACTGACCGTGACGCCTCAAGGGAAGCAACCCCAGAGGCATCACAATGCAGCACATGAAGGCAGGGAAAGCCCGCTATGCATGACACAAGGGAAGGATTTATATACCCAACCCCCTAGAGCCAAGGAGACCAACGTTCCCTTCCCAAAAAAGGGAGACCGCAGTATCTTGACAACCATCCACCACTCCCACACAATCGCGTAAGCACAACCATCAACCCACACAACTGACTGTGACGCCTCGAGGGAAGCAACCCGAGAGACATCACAATGCAGCACATGAAGGCAGGGAAAGCCCGCTATGCATGACACAAGGGAAGGATTTATATACCCAACCCCCTAGAGCCAACGAGACCAACGTTCCCTTCCCAAAAAAGGGAGACCGCAGTATCTTGACAACCATCCACCACTCCCACACAATCGCGTAAGCACAACCATCAACCCACACAACTGACCGTGACGCCTCGAGGGAAGCAACCCGAGAGGCATCACAATGCAGCACATGAAGGCAGGGAAAGCCCGCTATGCATGACACAAGGGAAGGATTGATATACCCAACCCCCTAGAGCCAACGAGACCAACGTTCCCTTCCCAAAAAAGGGAGACCGCAGTATCTTGACAACCATCCACCACTCCCACACAATCGCGTAAGCACAACCATCAACCCACACAACTGACCGTGACGCCTCGAGGGAAGCAACCCGAGAGGCATCACAATGCAGCACATGAAGGCAGGGAAAGCCCGCTATGCATGACACAAGGGAAGGATTGATATACCCAACCCCCTAGAGCCAACGAGACCAACGTTCCCTTCCCAAAAAAGGGAGACCGCAGTATCTTGACCACCATCCACCACTCCCACACAATCGCATAAGCGCAACCATCAACCCACACAACTGATCATGCAGGACCTGACCTTTGAGACAAGCATATGACTAGTGGAAGGATCAGCCATGTAGCATCACCAACAACATCTGCATTGTTTGAGGTATGACTGAGCTCACCACTCAGACCCCAACACAAGCCCAAACCGTCGTCTCGAACATTCAATTCCGTTCGATTAGTTTGTCCTTTGTACATGCACAACCTGATTTTTGAGACAAGCATATGACTAATGGAAGGATCAGACAGGTTGCACCACCAACAACATCTGCAATGTTTGAGGTATGACTGAGCAGACCACTCAGACCCCAACACAATCCCAAACCGTCTTCCCAAATCGACAGGAACCCAATTAATGAGTCTTCACCTCTGCATGATGCTCAAAACCGCAATTGTGCGAGAGAATTCAACCCAAGCATATAAACAGGGCCCGTATATCAGCACTAACAAAATTCCACTACCAACAGGGAGAACTCCGATGGGACAAGTGAGGATCTTCTAGGTGGAGCTCACCCACCTGGGGATTCTTCGCTTGATGTATAACCGAGGAGAAAGTCAGCCGTGTCACTGATTTAATGAGACCCTTCACAGTATCACCATCTTTCGATTAGTTTGTCCCTGTACATGCACTAACTGATCTTTGAGACAAGCATATGACTAGTGGAAGGATCAACCATGTAGCATTACCAACAACATCTGCATTGTTTGTGGTATAACTGAGCAGACCACTCAGACCCCAACACAAGCCCAAACCATCATCCCGAACATTCAATTCCGTTCGATTAGTTTATCCTTTGTAAATGCACAACCTGATCTTTGAGACAAGCATATGACTAATGGTAGGATCAGCCAGGTAGCATCACCAACCACATCTGCAATGTTTGAGGTATGACTGAGCAGACCACTCACACCCCAACACAAGCCCAAATCATCTTCCCAAATCGACAGGATTCCCCTTAATGAGTCATCATCTCTGCATGACGCTCGTGTATCTTGCAGAAACAATAGATACACATTCTTCGCTTGATGTAAAACCGAGGAGAACGTCAGACTTGTCCCTGATTTACTGAGACCCTTCACAGTATCACCATCTTCGATTAGTTTGTCCCTGTACATGCACAGACTGATCTTTGAGACAAGCATATGACTAGTGTTCTCAACGGATATCCAACCAAGCCAAACCGTGTTCCATCATTCACATGGAAACATGCACAAGGACCAAATGAAAGCGAGGAGAAATTAAACCCCCACTTACGGATGAGGGTGCCAACGAGACCAACGTTCCCTTCCCAAAAAAGGGAGACCGCAGTATCTTGACAACCATCCACCACTCCCACACAATCGCGTAAGCACAACCATCAACCCACACAGCTGATCGTGACGCCTCGAGGGATGCAACCCGAGAGGCATCACAATGCAGCACATGAAGGCAGGGAAAGCCCGCTATGCATGACACAAGGGAAGGATTGATATACCCAACCCCCTAGAGCCAACGAGACCAACGTTCCCTTCCCAAAAAAGGGAGACCGCGGTATCTTGACAACCATCCACCACTCCCACACAATCGCATAAGCGCAACCATCAACCCACACAACTGATCATGCAGGACCTGATCTTTGAGACAAGCATATGACTAGTGGAAGGATCAGACATGTAGAATCACCAACAACATCTGCATTGTTTGAGGTATGACTGAGCTCACCACTCAGACCCCAACACAAGCCCAAACCGTCGTCCCGAACATTCAATTCCGTTCGATTAGTTTGTCCATTGTACATGCACAACCTGATCTTTGAGACAAGCATATGACTAATGGAAGGATCAACAAGGTTGCATCACCAACCAAATCTGCAATGTTTGAGGTATGACCCCACCTCAACGTCCTTCCCTTCAAGGCACGCCGCATGCACCAAGACGGGCCTCGAGGCCCCTTCAAATCGTCTCACTCGGATGCCATTGTCTGGAAACGACTATCAGCCCGCAAGATCACACATGCGACAAACCCCATCTCGTTGTCATCGTTTTTAGGGCGCACTACCTCGGGAAAGACAAGCCCCAAGCACGGGACGAATCATCGAGAATTCATGGCATTGCGTCCATGCCATTTTCCATGTCACTGGGCATGTCATCGGGTGGCTCTAGGCACGCAGGACAAGACCCACGCCCAGGGGGGGTCGCCGACCACTCCCCCCCCTAAAGAGACATTTATGCATTTCCAGCTATTCCACCAGGAAACATCAACAGTGACGAGGAGACATACTGATGGGTTTAGACCACCCTAAGGGCACCGCAGTGCATGAAAGACAACACGGGTTGCCCTAAAAGAGCTATGAAACCATAGGAAGGGCCACCGACGTGACCCCTTAGGCACATGAAGGCCGCCGACACGTCATGGCATCCGTCCCGCGTCTCGTCCATCACCGCAGAGAAGACACGCCCCATGTCCAGAGCGGGTCCTCACGCATGAAAGGAATTATCTTGAGGCGGTCATTGTCATTACATACCGTACCCAACAACATATGACAAACCCCACCACGTCGTCCTTCCTTGCAAGGCACACCGCATCCTCCAAGGCAAGCCCCGATGCCCCTTCAAATCGTCCCACTCGGGTGGCGTTGTCTCCACGTGATTGTCAGTACGTCGGACCTGACACGCGACGCACCCCGGCTCATTGTCATCACTTTTATGGCGCATTACCTCAGACAAGACAAGCCCCAAGCACCGTATGAATCCTCAAGCTTTCATGGATTTGTCTGGAGGCCATTTTTCCATGTCCGTGGGCATGTCACTAGGTGGCTCTGGGCACGCAGGACAAGACCCACGCCCAGGGGGGGTCGCCGACCACTCCCCCCCTAAAGAGACATTTATGCATTTTCAGCTGTCCCACCAGGAAACATCAGCACTGACGAGGAGACATACTAACGGGTTTAGACAACCCTGTGGGCACCACAGCGCATGAAAGACAACACGTGTTGCCCTAAAAGATATATGAAACCATAGGAACAGCCACCGATGTGACCCCTTAGGCACATGAAGGCCGCCGACACGTAGTAGCATTCATCCCGGGTAGCGTCCAACACCGCCGAGAAGACAGGCCCCATGTCCAGAGAGGGTCCTCACGCATGAAATGAATTCTCTTTAGGTGGTCATTGTCATTACATACGGGACACGACAACAGATGACAAACCCCACCGCAACGTCCTTCCTTTCAAGGCACGCCACACGCACCAAGACGGGCCTCGAGGCCCCTTCAAATCGTCTCACTCGGATGCCATTGTCTGGACACGACTGTCAGTCCGCAGGATCACACATGCGACAAACCCCATCTCATTGTCATCGTTTTTAGGGCGCACTACCTCGGGCAAGACAAGCCCCAAGCACGGGACGAATCATCAGAAATTCATGGCACTGCGTCGATGCCATTTTCCATGTCACTCGGCATGTCAGTGGGTGGCTCTAGGCACGCAGGACAAGACCCACGCCCAGGGGGGGTCGCCGACCACTCCCCCCCTAAAGAGACATTTATGCATTTCCAGCTATACCACCAGGAAACATCAACAGTGACGAGGAGACATACTGATGGGTTTAGACAACCCTAAGGGCACCGCAGTGCATGAAAGACAACACGGGTTGCCCTAAAAGAGCTATGAAACCATAGGAAGGGCCACCGACGTGACCCCTTAGGCACATGAAGGCCGCCGACACGTCATGGCATCCGTCCCGCGTCTCGTCCATCACCGCAGAGAAGACGCGCCCCATGTCCAGAGCGAGTCCTCACGCCTCAAAGGAATTATCTTTAGGTGGTCATTGTCAATACATACCGTACCCAACAACATATGACAAACCCCACCACATCGTCCTTCCTTGCAAGGCACACCGCATCCACCAAGGCAAGCCCCGAGGCCCCTTCAAATCGTCTCACTCGGATGCCGTTGTCTCCACGTGATCGTCAGTACGTCGGACCTCACACACGCGACAAACCCCATCTCATTGTCATCGTTTTTATGGCGCACTACCTCGGGCAAGACAAGCCCGAAGCACGGGACAAATCATCAGGAATTCTTGGCATTGCGTCGATGCCATTTTCCACGTCACTCGGCGTGGGTCTGACACGCGACGCACCCCAGCTCATTGTCATCACTTTTATGGCGCATTACCTCAGACAAGACAAGCCCCAAGCACCGTACGAATCATCAGGCTTTCATGGATTCGTCTGGAGGCCGTTTTTCCATGTCCGTGGGCATGTCACTGGGTGGCTCTGGGCACACAGGACAAGACCCACGCCCAGGGGGGGTCGCCGACCACTCCCCCCCTAAAGAGACATTTATGCATTTCCAGCTGTCCCACCAGGAAACATCAGCACTGACGAGGAGACATACTGATGGGTTCAGACAACCCTGTGGGCACCACAGCGCATGAAAGACAACACGTGTTGCCCTAAAAGAGATATGAAACCATAGGAATAGCCACCAATGTGACCCCTTAGGCACATCAAGGCCGCCATCACGTACTAGCATCCATCCCGGGTAGCGTCCAACACCGCCGAGAAGACAGGCCCCATGTCCAGAGAGGGTCCTCACGCATGAAATGAATTCTCTTTAGGTGGTCATTATCATTACATACGGGACACGAAAACACATGAATAACCACACCTCAACGTCCTTCCTTTCAAGGCACACCGCATGCACCAAGACGGGCCTCGAGGCCCCTTCAAATCGTCTCACTCGGATGCCTTTGTCTGGAAACGACTGTCAGCCCGCAAGATCACACATGCGACAAAACCCATCTCATTGTCATCGTTTTTAGGGCGCACTACCTCGGGAAAGACAAGCCCCAAGCACGGGACGAATCATCAAGAATTCATGGCATTGCGTCGATGCCATTTTCCATGTCACTGGGCATGTCATCGGGTGGCTCTAGGCACGCAGGACAAGACCCACGCCCAGGGGGGGTCGCCGACCACTCCCCCCCTAAAGAGACATTTATGCATTTCCAGCTATTCCACCAGGAAACATCAAAAGTGACGAGGAGACATACTGAGGGGTTTAGACCACCCTAAGGGCACCGCAGTGCATGAAAGACAACACGGGTTGCCCTAAAAGAGCTATGAAACCATAGGAAGGGCCACCGACGTGACCCCTTAGGCACATGAAGGCCGCCGACACGTCATGACATCCGTCCCGCGTCTCGTCCATCACCGCAGAGAAGACACGCCCCATGTCCAGAGCGGGTCCTCACGCATGAAATGAATTATCTTTAGGCGGTCATTGTCATTACATACCGTACCCAACAACATATGACAAACCCCACCACGTCGTCCTTCCTTGCAAGGCACACCGCATCCTCCAAGGCAAGCCCCGATGCCCCTTCAAATCGTCCCACTCGGGTGGCGTTGTCTCCACGTGATTGTCAGTACGTCGGACCTGACACGCGACGCACCCCGGCTCATTGTCATCACTTTTATGGCGCATTACCTCAGACAAGACAAGCCCCAAGCACCGTATGAATCCTCAAGCTTTCATGGATTTGTCTGGAGGCCATTTTTCCATGTCCGTGGGCATGTCACTAGGTGGCTCTGGGCACGCAGGACAAGACCCACGCCCAGGGGGGGTCGCCGACCACTCCCCCCCTAAAGAGACATTTATGCCTTTCCAGCTGTCCCACCAGGAAACATCAGCACTGACGAGGAGACATACTGGAGGGTTTAGACAACCCTGTGGGCACCACAGCGCATGAAAGTCAACACGTGTTGCCCTAAAAGATATATGAAACCGTAGGAACAGCCACCGATGTGACCCCTTAGGCACATGAAGGCCGCCGACACGTAGTAGCATTCATCCCGGGTAGCGTCCAACACCGCCGAGAAGACAGGCCCCATGTCCAGAGAGGGTCCTCACGCATGAAATGAATTCTCTTTAGGTGGTCATTGTCATTACATACGGGACACGACAACAGATGACAAACCCCACCGCAACGTCCTTCCTTTCAAGGCACGCCACACGCACCAAGACGGGCCTCGAGGCCCCTTCAAATCGTCTCACTCGGATGCCATTGTCTGGACACGACTGTCAGTCCGCAGGATCACACATGCGACAAACCCCATCTCATTGTCATCGTTTTTAGGGCGCACTACCTCGGGCAAGACAAGCCCCAAGCACGAGACGAATCATCAGGAATTCATGGCACTGCGTCGATGCCATTTTCCATGTCACTCGGCATGTCATTGGGTGGCTCTAGGCACGCAGGACAAGACCCACGCCCAGGGGGGGTCGCCGACCACTCCCCCCCTAAAGAGACATTTATGCATTTCCAGCTATACCACCAGGAAACATCAACAGTGACGAGGAGACATACTGATGGGTTTAGACCACCCTAAGGGCACTGCAGTGCATGAAAGACAACACGGGTTGCCCTAAAAGAGCTATGAAACCATAGGAAGGGCCACCGACGTGACCCCTTAGGCACATGAAGGCCACCGACACGTCATGGCATCCGCCCCGCGTCTCGTCCATCACCGCAGAGAAGACACGCCCCATGTCCAGAGCTGGTCCTCACGCCTCAAAGGAATTATCTTTAGGCGGTCATTGTCAATACATACCGTACCCAACAACATATGACAAACCCCACCACGTCGTCCTTCCTTGCAAGGCACACCGCATCCACCAAGGCAAGCCCCGAGGCCCCTTCAAATCGTCCCACTCGGATGGCGTTGTCTCCACGTGATTGTCAGTACGTCGGACCTGACACGCGACGCACCCCGGCTCATTGTCATCACTTTTATGACGCATTACCTCAGACAAGACAAGCCCCAAGCACCGTACGAATAATCAAGCTTTCATGGATTTGTCTGGAGGTCGTTTTTCCATGTTCGTGGGCATGTCACTGGGTGGCTCTGGGCACGCAGGACAAGACCCACGCCCAGGGGGGGTCGCCGACCACTCCCCCCCTAAAGAGACATTTATGCATTTCCAGCTGTCCCACCAGGAAACATCAGCACTGACGAGGACACATACTGATGGGTTCAGACAACCCAATGGGCACCACAACGCATGAAAGACAGCACGTGTTGCCCTAAAAGAGCTACGAATCCATACGAACAGCCACCAAAGTGACCCCTTAGGCACACGAAGGCCGCCGACACGTCATGGCATCCGTCCCGGGTATCATCCAACACCGCCGAGAAGACAGGACCCATGTCCAGAGCGGGTCCCCGCGCATGAAATGAATTATCTTTAGGCGGTCATTGTCTTTACATTCCGAACACAACAACATGTGACAAACCCCACCTCGACGTCCTTCCTTTCAAGAAACGCCGCATGCACCAAGACGGGCCCCGAGACCCCTTCAAATCGTCTCACTCGGATGCCATTGTCTGAACGCGACTGTCAGTCCGCAGGATCTCGAAGGCGACAAACACCATCCCATTGTCATCGTTTTTATGGCGCACTACCTCGGGCAAGACAAGCCCCAAGCACGGGACGAATCATCAGGCATTCATGGCATTACGTCGATGTCATTTTGCATGTCAATGGGCATCACATTGGGTGGCTCTAGGCACGCAGGACAAGACCCACGCCCGGGGGGGTCGCCGACCACTCCCCCCCTAAAGAGACATTTATGCATTTCCAGCTATTCCACCAGGAAACATCAACACCGACGAGGAGACATACTGATGGGTTTAGACCACCCTGAGGGCAGGGCAGCGCATGAAAGGCAACACGTGTTGCCCTAAAAGAGCTATGAAACCATAGGAAGGGCCACCGACGTGACCCCTTAGGCACATGAAGGCCGCCGACACGTCATGGCATCCGTCCCACGTATCGTCCATCACCACAGCGAAGACACGCCCCATGTCCAGAGCGGGTCCCCACGCATGAAAGGAATTCTCTTTAGGCGGTCATTGTCATTACATACCGGACCCAACAACATATGACAAACCCCACCTCATTGTCCTTCCATTCAAGGCACACCGCATCCACCAAGGCAAGCCCTGAGGCCCCTTCAAATCCTCTCACCCGGATGGCGTTGTCTCCACCTGATTGTCAGTACGGAGGACCTGACACGCGACGAAACCCGGCTCATTGTCATCACTTTTATGGCGCACTACCTCGAACAAGACAAGCCCCAAGCACCGGACGAATCATCAAGCTGTCTTTGCTTTGTCCGGAGGCTGTTTTTCCATGTCCGTGGGCATGTCACTGGGTGGCTCTGGGCACGCAGGACAAGACCCACGCCCAGGGGGGGTCGCCGACCACTCCCCCCCTAAAGAGACATTTATGCATTTCCAGCTGTCCCACCAGGAAACATCAGCACTGACGAGGAGACATACTGATGGGTTTAGACAACCCTGTGGGCACCACAGCGCATGAAAGACAACACGTGTTGCCCTAAAAGAGATATGAAACCATAGGAACAGCCACTGATGTGACCCCTTAGGCACATCAAGGCCGCCGACACGTAGTAGCATTCGTCGCGGGTAGCATCCAACGCCGCCGAGAAGACAGGCCCCATGTCCAGAGCGGGTCCTCGCGCATGAAATGAATTCTCTTTAGGTGGTCATTGTCATTACATACGGGACACGACAACATATGAAAAACCCCACCTCGACGTCCTTCCTTTCAAGGCACGCCGCATGCACCAAGACGGGCCCTGAGGCCCCTTCAAATCGTCTCACTCGGATGCCATTGTCTGGACGCGACTGTCAGTCCGCAGGATCGCACATGCGACAAACCCCGTCTCATTGCCATCGTTTTTAGGGCGCACTACCTCGGGCAAGACAAGCCCCAAGCACGGGACGAATCATCAGGAATTCATGGCATTGCGTCGATGCCATTTTCCATGTCACTGGGCATGTCTGTGGGTGGCTCTCGGCACGCAGGACAAGACCCACGCCCAGGGGGGGTCGCCGACCACTCCCCCCCTAAAGAGACATTTATGCATTTCCAGCTATTCCACCATGAAACATCAACACTGACGAGGAGACATACTGAGTGGTTTAGACCACCCAGAGGGAACCGCAGCGCATGAAAGGCAACACGTGTTGCCCTAAAAGGGCTATGAAACCATAGGAAGGGACACCGACGTGGCCCCTTAGGCACATGAAGGCCGCCGACACGTCATGGCATCCGTCCCGCGTATCGTCCAACACCGTCGAGGAGACAGGACCCATGTCCAGAGCGGGTCCTCACGCATGAAATGAATTCTCTTTAGGTGGTCATTGTCTTTACATACCGGACACAACAACATATGACAAACCCCACCTCAACGTCCTTCCTTTCAAGGCACGCCGCACGCACCAAGACGGGCCCCGAGGCCCCTTCAAATCGCCTCACTAGGATTCCATTGTCTGGACGCGATTGTCAGTCCGTAGGATCTCACAGGCGACAAACCCCACCCATCTCATTGTCATCGGTTTTATGGCGCACCACCTCGGGCAAGACAAGACCCTAGCACGGGAAGAATCATCAGGAATTCAGGGCATTGCGTCGATGCCATTTTCCATGTCACTGGGCATGTCATTGGGTGGCTCTAGGCACGCAGGACAAGACCCACGCCCAGGGGGGTCGCCGACCACTCCCCCCCTAAAGAGACATTTATGCATTTCCAGCTATCCCACCAGGAAACATCAACACTGACGAGGAGACATACTGATGGGTTTAGACCACCCTGAGGGCACCGCAGCGCATGAAAGACAACACGTGTTGCCCTAAAAGAGCTATGAAACCATAGGAAGGGCCACCGACGTGACCCCTTATGCACATGAAGGCCACCGACAAGTCATGGCATCCATCCCGCGTATCGTCGATCACCGCCGAGAAGACACGCCCCATGTCCAGAGCGGGTCCTCACTCATGAAAAGAATTCTCTTTAGGTGGTAATTGTAATTACATACAGGACCCAACAACATATGAAAAACTCCACCTCGACGTCCTTCCTTTCAAGGCACGTCGCATCCACCAAGACATGCCCCGAGGCCACTTCAAATCGTCTCACTCGGATGGCTTTGTCTCCACGCGATTGTCAGTTCGTCGGACCTGACACGCGACGAACCCCGTCTCATTGTCATCGCTTTTATGGGGCACTACCGCGGGCAAGACAAGCCCCAAGCACAGGAGGAATCATCTAGAGGCCATTTTTCCATGTCTGTGGGCATGTCACTGGGTGGCTCTGGGCACGCAGGACAAGACCCACGCCCAGGGGGGGTCGCCGACCACTCCCCCCCTAAAGAGACATTTCTGCATTTCCAGCTCTCCCACCAGGAAACATCAGCACTGACGAGGAGACATACTGAGTGGTTCAGACCACCCAGAGGGAACCGCAGCGCATGAAAGACAACACGTGTTGCCCTAAAAGAGCTATGAAACCATAGGAACGGCAACCGACGTGACCCCTTAGGCACGTGAAGGCCGCCGACACGTCATGGCATCCTTCCCGCGTATCGTCGACCACCGCCGAGAAGACAGACCCCATGTCCAGAGCGGGTCCTCACGCATGAAATGAATTCTCTTTAGGTGGTCGGTGTCGTTACATACCGAACCCAACAACATATGACAAACCCCAGCTCGGCGTCCTTCCTTTCAAGGCACCCCGCATCCACCAAGACAAGCCTCGAGGCCCCTTCAAACCGTCTCACTCGGATGGCATTGTCTCCACGCGATTGTCGGTACGTAGGACCTCACACGCGACGAACCCCGGCTCATTGTCAAAGCTTTTAAGGCGCACTACCCCGGAGAAGACAAGCCCCAAGCACCGGACGAATCATCACGCATTGATGGCATTGTCTAGAGGCCATTTTTCCATGTCCGTGGGCATGTCACTGGGTGGCTCGAGGCACGCAGGACAAGACCCACGCCCAGGGGGGGTCGCCGACCACTACCCCCCTAAAGAGACATTTATGCATTTACAGCTATCCCACCAGGAAACATCAGCACTGACGAGGAGACATACTGAGTGGTTTAGACCACCCAGAGGGCACCCCAGCTCATGAAAGACAACGCGAGTTGCCCTAA
>CAUJRU010001623.1:85000-107500 GCA_963277665.1 Viscum album
CTCCCGCAAATCACTGCCCAAGGAAGCTTGCTACGGTTCGCATGGAATATCACTGAATGGGAAATTTAGGAGCACGGTCTCTCATCCTGGTGATACCGACAGTTTCGCGCTTGAACCACTACCAAAATCCCACAACGCTCCAGAGAAGGTGAGGAAAAGGCAGGTACAGCAAAGGACGACAAAGGAACCCAATCCCACCATGCCTCCCACATCCCAACATCTGCAAGAACTCAACCACACTCGGTGGCTTTTAAGCATAGCCCGACCCGCAACGCTCCATGAAAGGTGAGGAAAAAGGTGGGTACGACAGGACGGGGAAACAACCCAATCCCGCCCATACCCCCCACATCCCACCAGTGAGGAAAAAGGTAGGAACGTCAGGGGATGAGGAGGGAAACCCCCATCCCGCCGTGCCTCCCACATCTCACATTCCGTAGGAACTCAACCGCCATGAGGCAGCTTTTAAGCAGACGAACCAGCAACGCTCAAGAGACGTCGAGGAAAAGGAGTCATGGTAGGTACGGGGGTCCTATGTCCCGCCGCGCCGCCCACATCCCACCATCCACAGGATCCCACAAACCGTGAGGCGGTATTTAAGCACCCAGCCCGCAATGCTCCACAGACGGGGAGGAAAAGGCAGGCACGTCAGGGGACGGGGCAAAAACCCAATCCCGCCGCGCCTCCCACATCCCACCATCCGCAGCAACTCAACCACCCTGAGGCGGCTTTTAAGCAAGCCAAGCCGCACTGCTCTAGAGAAGGCGAGGGAAGGGCAGGAGCGTCGAGGGACGACAAAGGAACACCAACCCACCATGCCTCCCACATCCCACCATCCAAGGAACTCCGCCACCGACAGGTGGCCTTTTAAGCAAGCCCGAACCGCAACGCTCCATGAAAGGTGAGGAAAAAGGCGGGCACGGCATGAGACTGGGCAAAAACCCATTCTTTCCAATGCCCCCCACATCCCACCGGTGAGGAAAAGGAATTACAGCGTCCCACCGCCATGCCTCCCACATCCCACCTTCCGAAGGAACTCAACCGCCATGAGGCAGATTTTAAGCAGACGAACCCACAACGCTCCAGGGACGTTGAGGAAAAGGAGTCATGACAGGAACGGAGGCCCTATGTCCCGCCGCACCCCCCACATCCCACCATTCAAAAGAACTCAACCACCGTTGAGAAACTTTTAACCAAGAACCAGGACACCAACCATGCTCATCTATCATCATCCCATCCAAGTTATATCTGTCTAGTATCGCATCGTCTTTTTAGCAAGCCCTTGGAAGACGGAACCGCAATTGTGCGAGAGAATTCAACCCAAGCATATAGACGGGGCCCCTACATCAGCACCAAAAAAATTCCACTACCAACAGGGAGAACTCCAAAGGGACAAGTGAGGGTCTTCTAGGTGGAGCTCACCCACCTGGGGATTCTTCGCTTGAGATATAACCGAGGAGAAAGTCACCCCTGGAACTGATTTAATGAGACCCGTCACAGTATCACCATCTTTCGATTAGTTTGTCCTTTACATGCGGGACCTAATCTTTGAGACAGGCATATGACTAGTGGAAGGATCAGCCATGTAGCATCACCAACAACATCTGCATTGTTTGGGGTATGACTGAGCTGACCACTCAGACCCCAACACAAGCCCAAACCGTCGTCCCGAACATTCAATTCTGTTCGATTAGTTTGTCCTTTGTACATGCACAACCTGATCTTTGAGACAAGCATATGACTAATGGAAGGATCAGCCAGGTAGCATCACCAACCACATCTGCAATGTTTGAGGTATGACTGAGCAGACCACTCAGACCCCAACACAAGCCCCAACCATCTTCCCAAATCGACAGGATTCCCCTTAATGAGTCATCACCTCCGCATGACGCTCGTGTATCTTGCAGAAACAGTAGATACACATTCTCAAGCCACCCTTATGAACATCATCACCCAAGGCATGACTGAGGAGGAAGGCACCCCAACTTGTCCAATAATGAACCATGGAAATCTTCACCCTGTTGGTGTGAGTTTCTTAGGACCCAAATAACTCGCACGTGGCCCCGACAATGCGTTGAGCAAAGCACTCCCACCAATCATTGCCCAAGGCAGCTTGCTATGGTTCGCATGAAATATCGCTGAATGAGAAATTTAGGAGCACGCTCTTGCATCCTGGTGATACCGACAGTTTCGCGCTTGAACCACTACCAAAATTCCACAACGCTCCAGAGAAGGTGAGGAAAAGGCGGTACAGCAAGGGACGACAAAGGAACCCAATCCCACCATGCCTCCCACATCCCAACATCTGCAAGAACTCAACCACACTCGGTGGCTTTTAAGCATAGCCCGACCCGCAACGCTCCATGAAAGGTGAGGAAAAAGGTGGGTACGACAGGACGGGGAAACAACCCAATCCCGCCCATACCCCCCACATCCCACCAGTGAGGAAAAAGGTAGGAACGTCAGGGGATGAGGAGGGAAACCCCCATCCCGCCGTGCCTCCCACATCTCACATTCCGTAGGAACTCAACCGCCATGAGGCAGCTTTTAAGCAGACGAACCAGCAACGCTCAAGAGACGTCAAGGAAAAGGAGTCAGGGTAGGTACGGGGGTCCTATGTCCCGCCGCGCCGCCCACATCCCACCATCCACAGGATCCCACAAACCGTGAGGCGGTATTTAAGCACCCAGCCCGCAATGCTCCACAGACGGGGAGGAAAAGGCAGGCACGTCAGGGGACGGGGCAAAAACCCAATCCCGCCGCGCCTCCCACATCCCACCATCCGCAGCAACTCAACCACCCTGAGGCGGCTTTTAAGCAAGCCAAGCCGCACTGCTCTAGAGAAGGCGAGGGAAGGGCAGGAGCGTCGAGGGACGACAAAGGAACACCAACCCACCATGCCTCCCACATCCCACCATCCAAGGAACTCCGCCACCGACAGGTGGCCTTTTAAGCAAGCCCGAACCGCAACGCTCCATGAAAGGTGAGGAAAAAGGCGGGCACGGCATGAGACTGGGCAAAAACCCATTCTTTCCAATGCCCCCCACATCCCACCGGTGAGGAAAAGGAATTACAGCGTCCCACCGCCATGCCTCCCACATCCCACCTTCCGAAGGAACTCAACCGCCATGAGGCAGATTTTAAGCAGACGAACCCACAACGCTCCAGGGACGTTGAGGAAAAGGAGTCATGACAGGAACGGAGGCCCTATGTCCCGCCGCACCCCCCACATCCCACCATTCAAAAGAACTCAACCACCGTTGCGAAACTTTTAACCAAGAACCAGGACACCAACCATGCTCATCTATCATCATCCCATCCAAGTTATATCTGTCTAGTATCGCATTGTCTTTTTAGCAAGCCCTTGGAAGACGGAACCGCAATTGTGCGAGAGAATTCAACCCAAGCATATAGACGGGGCCCCTACATCAGCACCAAAAAAATTCCACTACCAACAGGGAGAACTCCAAAGGGACAAGTGAGGGTCTTCTAGGTGGAGCTCACCCACCTGGGGATTCTTCGCTTGAGATATAACCGAGGAGAAAGTCACCCCTGGCACTGATTTAATGAGACCCGTCACAGTATCACCATCTTTCGATTAGTTTGTCCTTTACATGCGGGACCTGATCTTTGAGACAGGCATATGACTAGTGGAAGGATCAGCCATGTAGCATCACCAACAACATCTGCATTGTTTGGGGTATGACTGAGCTGACCACTCAGACCCCAACACAAGCCCAAACCGTCGTCCCGAACATTCAATTCTGTTCGATTAGTTTGTCCTTTGTACATGCACAACCTGATCTTTGAGACAAGCATATGACTAATGGAAGGATCAGCCAGGTAGCATCACCAACCACATCTGCAATGTTTGAGGTATGACTGAGCAGACCACTCAGACCCCAACACAAGCCCCAACCATCTTCCCAAATCGACAGGATTCCCCTTAATGAGTCATCACCTCCGCATGACGCTCGTGTATCTTGCAGAAACAGTAGATACACATTCTCAAGCCACCCTTATGAACATCATCACCCAAGGCATGACTGAGGAGGAAGGCACCCCAACTTGTCCAATAATGAACCATGGAAATCGTTACCCTGTTGGTGTGAGTCTCTTAGGACACAAATAACTCGCACGTGGCCCCGACAATGCGTTGAGCAAAGCACTCCCACCAATCATTGCCCAAGGCAGCTTGCTATGGTTCGCATGGAATATCGCTGAATGAGAAATTTAGGAGCACGCTCTCGCATCCTGGTGATACCGACAGTTTCGCGCTTGAACCACTACCAAAATTCCACAACGCTCCAGAGAAGGTGAGGAAAAGGCGGTACAGCAAGGGACGACAAAGGAACCCAATCCCACCATGCCTCCCACATCCCAACATCTGCAAGAACTCAACCACACTCAGTGGATTTTAAGCAAAGCCCGACCCGCAACGCTCCATGAAAGGTGAGGAAAAAGGTGGGTACGACAGGACGGGGAAACAACCCAATCCCGCCCATACCCCCCACATCCCACCAGTGAGGGAAAAGGTAGGAACGTCAGGGGATGAGGAGGGAAACCCCCATCCCGCCGTGCCTCCCACATCTCACATTCCGTAGGAACTCAACCGCCATGAGGCAGCTTTTAAGCAGACGAACCAGCAACGCTCAAGAGACGTCGAGGAAAAGGAGTCATGGTAGGTACGGGGGTCCTATGTCCCGCCGCGCCGCCCACATCCCACCATCCACAGGATCCCACAAACCGTGAGGCGGTATTTAAGCACCCAGCCCGCAATGCTCCACAGACGGGGAGGAAAAGGCAGGCACGTCAGGGGACGGGGCAAAAACCCAATCCCGCCGCGCCCCCCACATCCCACCATCCGCAGCAACTCAACCACCCTGAGGCAGCTTTTAAGCAAGCAAAGCCGCACTGCTCTAGAGAAGGCGAGGGAAGGGCAGGAGCGTCGAGGGACGACAAAGGAACACCAACCCACCATGCCTCCCACATCCCACCATCCAAGGAACTCCGCCACCAACAGGTGGCCTTTTAAGCAAGCCCGAACCGCAACGCTCCATGAAAGGTGAGGAAAAAGGCGGGCACGGCATGAGACTGGGCAAAAACCCATTCTTTCCAATGCCCCCCACATCCCACCGGTGAGGAAAAGGAATTACAGCGTCCCACCGCCATGCTTCCCACATCCCACCTTCCGAAGGAACTCAACCGCCGTGAGGCAGATTTTAAGCAGACGAACCCACAACGCTCCAGGGACGTTGAGGAAAAGGAGTCATGACAGGAACAGAGGCCCTATGTCCCGCCGCACCCCCCACATCCCACCATTCAAAAGAACTCAACCACCGTTGCGAAACTTTTAACCAAGAACCAGGACACCAACCATGCTCATCTATCATCATCCCATCCAAGTTATATCTGTCTAGTATCGCATCGTCTTTTTAGCAAGCCCTTGGAACCCGAAACCAAAATTGTGCGAGAGAATTCAACCCAAGCATATAGACGGGGCCCGTACATCAGCACCAACAAAATTCCACTACCAACAGGGAGAACTCCAAAGGGACAAGTGAGGGTCTTCAAGGTGGAGCTCACCCACCTGGGGATTCTTCGCTTGAGGTATAACCGAGGAGAAAGTCAGCCCTGGCACTGATTTAATGAGACCCGTCACAGTATCACCATCTTTCGATTAGTTTGTCCTTTACATGCGGGACCTGATCTTTGAGACAGGCATATGACTAGTGGAAGGATCAACCATGTAGCATCACCAACCACATCTGCAATGTTTGAGGTATGACTGAGCAGACCACTCAGACCCCAACACAAGCCCAAACCGTCGTCCCGAGCATTCAATTCCATTCGATTAGTTTGTCCTTCGTACATGCACAGCCTGATCTTTGAGACAATAATATGACTCATGGAAAGATCAACCGGGTACCATCACCAACCACATCTGCAATGTTTGAGGTATGACTGAGCAGACCACTCAGACCCCAACACAAGCCCGAACCATCTCTTCCCAAATCGACATGTTTCCCCTTAATTAGTCATCACCTCTGCATGACGCTCGTGTATCTTGCAGAAACAGTAGATACACATTCTCAAGCCACCCTTATGAACATCATCACCCAAGGCATGACTGAGGAGGAAGGCACCCCAACTTGTCCAATAATGAACCATGGAAATCGTTACCCTGTTGGTGTGAGTTTCTTAGGACCCAAATAACTCGCACGTGGCCCCGACAATGCGTTGAGCAAAGCACTCCCACCAATCATTGCCCAAGGCAGCTTGCTATGGTTCGCATGGAATATCACTGAATGAGAAATTTAGGAGCACGCTCTCGCATCCTGGTGATACCGACAGTTTCGCGCTTGAACCACTACCAAAATTCCACAACGCTCCAGAGAAGGTGAGGAAAAGGCGGTACAGCAAGGGACGACAAAGGAACCCAATCCCACCATGCCTCCCACATCCCAACATCTGCAAGAACTCAACCACAATCAGTGGATTTTAAGCAAAGCCCGACCCGCAACGCTCCATGAAAGGTGAGGAAAAAGGTGGGTACGACAGGACGGGGAAACAACCCAATCCCACCCATACCCCCCACATCCCACCAGTGAGGAAAAAGGTAGGAACGTCAGGGGATGAGGAGGGAAACCCCCATCCCGCCGTGCCTCCCACATCTCACATTCCGTAGGAACTCAACCGCCATGAGGCAGCTTTTAAGCAGACGAACCAGCAACGCTCAAGAGACGTCGAGGAAAAGGAGTCATGGTAGGTACGGGGGTCCTATGTCCCGCCGCGCCGCCCACATCCCACCATCCACAGGATCCCACAAACCGTGAGGCGGTATTTAAGCACCCAGCCCGCAATGCTCCACAGACGGGGAGGAAAAGGCAGGCACGTCAGGGGACGGGGCAAAAACCCAATCCCGCCGCGCCCCCCACATCCCACCATCCGCAGCAACTCAACCGCCCTGAGGCAGCTTTTAAGCAAGCAGAGCCGCACTGCTCTAGAGAAGGCGAGGGAAGGGCAGGAGCGTCGAGGGACGACAAAGGAACACCAACCCACCATGCCTCCCACATCCCACCATCCAAGGAACTCCGCCACCAACAGGTGGCCTTTTAAGCAAGCCCGAACCGCAACGCTCCATGAAAGGTGAGGAAAAAGGCGGGCACGGCATGAGACTGGGCAAAAACCCATTCTTTCCAATGCCCCCCACATCCCACCGGTGAGGAAAAGGAATTACAGCGTCCCACCGCCATGCCTCCCACATCCCACCTTCCGAAGGAACTCAACCGCCATGAGGCAGATTTTAAGCAGACGAACCCACAACGCTCCAGGGACGTTGAGGAAAAGGAGTCATGACAGGAACGGAGGCCCTATGTCCCGCCGCACCCCCCACATCCCACCATTCAAAAGAACTCAACCACCGTTGCGAAACTTTTAACCAAGAACCAGGACACCAACCATGCTCATCTATCATCATCCCATCCAAGTTATATCTGTCTAGTATCGCATCGTCTTTTTAGCAAGCCCTTGGAACCCGAAACCAAAATTGTGCGAGAGAATTCAACCCAAGCATATAGACGGGGCCCTTACATCAGCACCAACAAAATTCCACTACCAACAGGGAGAACTCCAAAGGGACAAGTGAGGTTCTTCTAGGTGGAGCTCACCCACCTGGGGATTCTTCGCTTGATGTATAACCGAGGAGAAAGTCAGCCGTGTCACTGATTTAATGAGACCCTTCACAGTATCACCATCTTTCGATTAGTTTGTCCTTGTACATGCAGGACCTGATCTTTGAGACACGCATATGACTAGTGGAAGGATCACCCATGTAGCGTCACTAACCACATCTGCAATGTTTGAGGTATGACTGAGCAGACCACTCAGACCCCAACACAAGCCTAAACCGTCGTCCCGAGCATTCAATTCCATTCGATTAGTTTGTCCTTTGTACATGCACAACCTGATCTTTGATACAAGCATATGACTAATGGAAGGATCAGCCAGGTAGCATCACCAACCACATCTGCAATGTTTGAGGTATGACTGAGCAAACCACTCAGACCCCAACACAAGCCCAAACCATCTTCCCAAATCGACATGTTTCCCCTTAATTAGTCATCACCTCTGTATGACGCTCGTGTATCTTGCAAAAACAATAGATACACATTCTTCGCTTGATGTATAACCGAGGAGAACGTCAAACTTGTCACTGATTTAATGAGACCCTTCACAGTATCACCATCTTTCGGTTAGTTTGTCCCTGTACATGCACAGACTGATCTTTGAGACAAGCATATGACTAGTGTTCTCATCGGATATCCAACCAAGCCAAACCGTGTTCCATCATTCACATGGAAACATGTACAAGGACCAAATGAAAGCGAGGAGAAATTAAACCCCCACTTACGGATGAGGGTGCCAACGAGACCAACGTTCCCTTCCCAAAAAAGGGAGACCGCAGTATCTTGACAACCATCCACCACTCCCACACAATCGCGTAAGCACAACCATCAACCCACACAACTGACCGTCACGCCTCGAGGGAAGCAACCCGAGAGGCATCACAATGCAGCACATGAAGGCAGGGAAAGCCCGCTATGCATGACACAAGGGAAGGATTGATATACCCAACCCCCTAGCGCCAACGAGACCAACGTTCCATTCCCAAAAAAGGGAGACCGCAGTATCTTGACAACCATCCACCACTTCCACACAATCGCATAAGGGCAACCATCAACCCACACAACTGATCATGCACAACCTGATCTTTGAGACAAGCATATGACTAGTAGAAGGATCAGCCATGTAGCATCACCAACAACATCTGCATTGTTTGAGGTATGACTGAGCTCACCACTCAGACCCCAACACAAGCCCAAACCATCATCCCGAACATTCAATTCCGTTCCATTAGTTTGTCCTTTGTACATGCACAACCTGATCTTTGGGACAAGCATATGACTAATGGAAGGATCAGCCAGGTTGCATCACCAACCACATCTGCAATGTTTGAGGTATGACTGAGCAGACCACTCAGACCCCAACACAAGCCCAAACCGTCTTTCCAAATCGACAGGAACCCAATTAATGAGTCATCACCTCTGCATGATGCTCAATACCGCAATTGTGCGAGAGAATTCAACCCAAGCATATAAACAGGGCCCGTATATCATAACTGACAAAATTCCACTACCAACAGGGAGAACTCCGAAGGGACAAGTGAGGGTCTTCTAGGTGGAGCTCACCCACCTGGGGATTCTTCTCTTGATGTATAACTGAGGAGAAAGTCAGCCCTGGAACTAATTTAATGAGACCCATCACAGTATCACCATCTTTCGATTAGTTTGTCTTTGTACATGCGGGACCTGATCTTTGAGTCAAGCATATGACTAGTTGAAGGATCAGCCATGTAGCATCACCAACAACATCTGCATTGTTTGAGGTATGACTGAGCTAACCACTCAGACCCCAACACAAGCCCAAACCGTCGTCCCGAACATTCAATTCCATTCGATTAGTTTTTCCTTTGTACATGCACCACCTGATCTTTGGGACAAGCATATGACTAATGGAAGGATCAGCCAGGTAGCATCACCAACCACATCTGCAATGTTTGAGGTATGACTGAGCAAACCACTCAGACCCCAACACAAGCCCAAACCATCTTCCCAAATCGACAGGATTCCCCTTAATGAGTCATCACCTCTGCGTGACGACGCTCGTGTATCTTGTCGAAACAATAGATACACATTCTTCGCTTGATGTATAACCGAGGAGAACGTCAAACTTGTCACTGATTTAATGAGACCCTTCACAATATCACCATCTTTCGGTTAGTTTGTCCCTGTACATGCACAGACTGATCTTTGAGACAAGCATTTGACTAGTGTTCTCAACGGATATCCAACCAAGCCAAACCGTGTTCCATCATTCACATGGAAACATGCACAAGGACCAAATGAAAGCGAGGAGAAATTAATCCCCCACTTACGGATGAGGGTGCCAACGAGACCAACGTTCCCTTCCCAAAAAAGGGAGACCGCAGTATCTTGACAACCATCCACCACTCCCACACAATCGCGTAAGCACAACCATCAACCCACACAACTGACCGTGACGCCTCAAGGGAAGCAACCCGAGAGGCATCACAATGCAGCACATGAAGGCAGGGAAAGCCCGCTATGCATGACACAAGGGAAGGATTTATATACCCAACCCCCTAGAGCCAAGGAGACCAACGTTCCCTTCCCAAAAAAGGGAGACCGCAGTATCTTGACAACCATCCACCACTCCCACACAATCGCGTAAGCACAACCATCAACCCACACAACTGACTGTGACACCTCGAGGGAAGCAACCCGAGAGACATCACAATGCAGCACATGAAGGCAGGGAAAGCCCGCTATGCATGACACAAGGGAAGGATTTATATACCCAACCCCCTAGAGCCAAGGAGACCAACGTTCCCTTCCCAAAAAAGGGAGACCGCAGTATCTTGACAACCATCCACCACTCCCACACAATCGCGTAAGCACAACCATCAACCCACACAACTGACCGTGACGCCTCAAGGGAAGCAACCCCAGAGGCATCACAATGCAGCACATGAAGGCAGGGAAAGCCCGCTATGCATGACACAAGGGAAGGATTTATATACCCAACCCCCTAGAGCCAAGGAGACCAACGTTCCCTTCCCAAAAAAGGGAGACCGCAGTATCTTGACAACCATCCACCACTCCCACACAATCGCGTAAGCACAACCATCAACCCACACAACTGACTGTGACGCCTCGAGGGAAGCAACCCGAGAGACATCACAATGCAGCACATGAAGGCAGGGAAAGCCCGCTATGCATGACACAAGGGAAGGATTGATATACCCAACCCCCTAGAGCCAACGAGACCAACGTTCCCTTCCCAAAAAAGGGAGACCGCAGTATCTTGACAGCCATCCACCACTCCCACACAATCGCGTAAGCACAACCATCAACCCACACAACTGACCGTGACGCCTCAAGGGAAGCAACCCGAGAGGCATCACAATGCAGCACATGAAGGCAGGGAAAGCCCGCTATGCATGACACAAGGGAAGGATTTATATACCCAACCCCCTAGAGCCAACGAGACCAACGTTCCCTTCCCAAAAAAGGGAGACCGCAGTATCTTGACAACCATCCACCACTCCCACACAATCGCGTAAGCACAACCATCAACCCACACAACTGACCGTGACGCCTCGAGGGAAGCAACCCGAGAGGCATCACAATGCAGCACATGAAGGCAGGGAAAGCCCGCTATGCATGACACAAGGGAAGGATTGATATACCCAACCCCCTAGAGCCAACGAGACCAACGTTCCCTTCCCAAAAAAGGGAGACCGCAGTATCTTGACCACCATCCACCACTCCCACACAATCGCATAAGCGCAACCATCAACCCACACAACTGATCATGCAGGACCTGACCTTTGAGACAAGCATATGACTAGTGGAAGGATCAGCCATGTAGCATCACCAACAACATCTGCATTGTTTGAGGTATGACTGAGCTCACCACTCAGACCCCAACACAAGCCCAAACCGTCGTCTCGAACATTCAATTCCGTTCGATTAGTTTGTCCTTTGTACATGCACAACCTGATTTTTGAGACAAGCATATGACTAATGG
Organism: Viscum album; assembly: GCA_963277665.1. NCBI lineage: Eukaryota > Viridiplantae > Streptophyta > Magnoliopsida > Santalales > Viscaceae > Viscum > Viscum album. The sequence continues at coordinate 96,671 of CAUJRU010001623.1, forward strand.
AAGGATCAGACAGGTTGCACCACCAACAACATCTGCAATGTTTGAGGTATGACTGAGCAGACCACTCAGACCCCAACACAATCCCAAACCGTCTTCCCAAATCGACAGGAACCCAATTAATGAGTCTTCACCTCTGCATGATGCTCAAAACCGCAATTGTGCGAGAGAATTCAACCCAAGCATATAAACAGGGCCCGTATATCAGCACTAACAAAATTCCACTACCAACAGGGAGAACTCCGATGGGACAAGTGAGGATCTTCTAGGTGGAGCTCACCCACCTGGGGATTCTTCGCTTGATGTATAACCGAGGAGAAAGTCAGCCGTGTCACTGATTTAATGAGACCCTTCACAGTATCACCATCTTTCGATTAGTTTGTCCCTGTACATGCACTAACTGATCTTTGAGACAAGCATATGACTAGTGGAAGGATCAACCATGTAGCATTACCAACAACATCTGCATTGTTTGTGGTATAACTGAGCAGACCACTCAGACCCCAACACAAGCCCAAACCATCATCCCGAACATTCAATTCCGTTCGATTAGTTTATCCTTTGTAAATGCACAACCTGATCTTTGAGACAAGCATATGACTAATGGTAGGATCAGCCAGGTAGCATCACCAACCACATCTGCAATGTTTGAGGTATGACTGAGCAGACCACTCACACCCCAACACAAGCCCAAATCATCTTCCCAAATCGACAGGATTCCCCTTAATGAGTCATCATCTCTGCATGACGCTCGTGTATCTTGCAGAAACAATAGATACACATTCTTCGCTTGATGTAAAACCGAGGAGAACGTCAGACTTGTCCCTGATTTACTGAGACCCTTCACAGTATCACCATCTTCGATTAGTTTGTCCCTGTACATGCACAGACTGATCTTTGAGACAAGCATATGACTAGTGTTCTCAACGGATATCCAACCAAGCCAAACCGTGTTCCATCATTCACATGGAAACATGCACAAGGACCAAATGAAAGCGAGGAGAAATTAAACCCCCACTTACGGATGAGGGTGCCAACGAGACCAACGTTCCCTTCCCAAAAAAGGGAGACCGCAGTATCTTGACAACCATCCACCACTCCCACACAATCGCGTAAGCACAACCATCAACCCACACAGCTGATCGTGACGCCTCGAGGGATGCAACCCGAGAGGCATCACAATGCAGCACATGAAGGCAGGGAAAGCCCGCTATGCATGACACAAGGGAAGGATTGATATACCCAACCCCCTAGAGCCAACGAGACCAACGTTCCCTTCCCAAAAAAGGGAGACCGCGGTATCTTGACAACCATCCACCACTCCCACACAATCGCATAAGCGCAACCATCAACCCACACAACTGATCATGCAGGACCTGATCTTTGAGACAAGCATATGACTAGTGGAAGGATCAGACATGTAGAATCACCAACAACATCTGCATTGTTTGAGGTATGACTGAGCTCACCACTCAGACCCCAACACAAGCCCAAACCGTCGTCCCGAACATTCAATTCCGTTCGATTAGTTTGTCCATTGTACATGCACAACCTGATCTTTGAGACAAGCATATGACTAATGGAAGGATCAACAAGGTTGCATCACCAACCAAATCTGCAATGTTTGAGGTATGACCCCACCTCAACGTCCTTCCCTTCAAGGCACGCCGCATGCACCAAGACGGGCCTCGAGGCCCCTTCAAATCGTCTCACTCGGATGCCATTGTCTGGAAACGACTATCAGCCCGCAAGATCACACATGCGACAAACCCCATCTCGTTGTCATCGTTTTTAGGGCGCACTACCTCGGGAAAGACAAGCCCCAAGCACGGGACGAATCATCGAGAATTCATGGCATTGCGTCCATGCCATTTTCCATGTCACTGGGCATGTCATCGGGTGGCTCTAGGCACGCAGGACAAGACCCACGCCCAGGGGGGGTCGCCGACCACTCCCCCCCCTAAAGAGACATTTATGCATTTCCAGCTATTCCACCAGGAAACATCAACAGTGACGAGGAGACATACTGATGGGTTTAGACCACCCTAAGGGCACCGCAGTGCATGAAAGACAACACGGGTTGCCCTAAAAGAGCTATGAAACCATAGGAAGGGCCACCGACGTGACCCCTTAGGCACATGAAGGCCGCCGACACGTCATGGCATCCGTCCCGCGTCTCGTCCATCACCGCAGAGAAGACACGCCCCATGTCCAGAGCGGGTCCTCACGCATGAAAGGAATTATCTTGAGGCGGTCATTGTCATTACATACCGTACCCAACAACATATGACAAACCCCACCACGTCGTCCTTCCTTGCAAGGCACACCGCATCCTCCAAGGCAAGCCCCGATGCCCCTTCAAATCGTCCCACTCGGGTGGCGTTGTCTCCACGTGATTGTCAGTACGTCGGACCTGACACGCGACGCACCCCGACTCATTGTCATCACTTTTATGGCGCATTACCTCAGACAAGACAAGCCCCAAGCACCGTATGAATCCTCAAGCTTTCATGGATTTGTCTGGAGGCCATTTTTCCATGTCCGTGGGCATGTCACTAGGTGGCTCTGGGCACGCAGGACAAGACCCACGCCCAGGGGGGGTCGCCGACCACTCCCCCCCTAAAGAGACATTTATGCATTTTCAGCTGTCCCACCAGGAAACATCAGCACTGACGAGGAGACATACTAACGGGTTTAGACAACCCTGTGGGCACCACAGCGCATGAAAGACAACACGTGTTGCCCTAAAAGATATATGAAACCATAGGAACAGCCACCGATGTGACCCCTTAGGCACATGAAGGCCGCCGACACGTAGTAGCATTCATCCCGGGTAGCGTCCAACACCGCCGAGAAGACAGGCCCCATGTCCAGAGAGGGTCCTCACGCATGAAATGAATTCTCTTTAGGTGGTCATTGTCATTACATACGGGACACGACAACAGATGACAAACCCCACCGCAACGTCCTTCCTTTCAAGGCACGCCACACGCACCAAGACGGGCCTCGAGGCCCCTTCAAATCGTCTCACTCGGATGCCATTGTCTGGACACGACTGTCAGTCCGCAGGATCACACATGCGACAAACCCCATCTCATTGTCATCGTTTTTAGGGCGCACTACCTCGGGCAAGACAAGCCCCAAGCACGGGACGAATCATCAGAAATTCATGGCACTGCGTCGATGCCATTTTCCATGTCACTCGGCATGTCAGTGGGTGGCTCTAGGCACGCAGGACAAGACCCACGCCCAGGGGGGGGTCGCCGACCACTCCCCCCCTAAAGAGACATTTATGCATTTCCAGCTATACCACCAGGAAACATCAACAGTGACGAGGAGACATACTGATGGGTTTAGACCACCCTAAGGGCACCGCAGTGCATGAAAGACAACACGGGTTGCCCTAAAAGAGCTATGAAACCATAGGAAGGGCCACCGACGTGACCCCTTAGGCACATGAAGGCCGCCGACACGTCATGGCATCCGTCCCGCGTCTCGTCCATCACCGCAGAGAAGACGCGCCCCATGTCCAGAGCGAGTCCTCACGCCTCAAAGGAATTATCTTTAGGTGGTCATTGTCAATACATACCGTACCCAACAACATATGACAAACCCCACCACATCGTCCTTCCTTGCAAGGCACACCGCATCCACCAAGGCAAGCCCCGAGGCCCCTTCAAATCGTCTCACTCGGATGCCGTTGTCTCCACGTGATCGTCAGTACGTCGGACCTCACACACGCGACAAACCCCATCTCATTGTCATCGTTTTTATGGCGCACTACCTCGGGCAAGACAAGCCCGAAGCACGGGACAAATCATCCGGAATTCTTGGCATTGCGTCGATGCCATTTTCCACGTCACTCGGCGTGGGTCTGACACGCGACGCACCCCAGCTCATTGTCATCACTTTTATGGCGCATTACCTCAGACAAGACAAGCCCCAAGCACCGTACGAATCATCAGGCTTTCATGGATTCGTCTGGAGGCCGTTTTTCCATGTCCGTGGGCATGTCACTGGGTGGCTCTGGGCACACAGGACAAGACCCACGCCCAGGGGGGGTCGCCGACCACTCCCCCCCTAAAGAGACATTTATGCATTTCCAGCTGTCCCACCAGGAAACATCAGCACTGACGAGGAGACATACTGATGGGTTCAGACAACCCTGTGGGCACCACAGCGCATGAAAGACAACACGTGTTGCCCTAAAAGAGATATGAAACCATAGGAATAGCCACCAATGTGACCCCTTAGGCACATCAAGGCCGCCATCACGTACTAGCATCCATCCCGGGTAGCGTCCAACACCGCCGAGAAGACAGGACCCATGTCCAGAGAGGGTCCTCACGCATGAAATGAATTCTCTTTAGGTGGTCATTATCATTACATACGGGACACGAAAACACATGAATAACCACACCTCAACGTCCTTCCTTTCAAGGCACACCGCATGCACCAAGACGGGCCTCGAGGCCCCTTCAAATCGTCTCACTCGGATGCCTTTGTCTGGAAACGACTGTCAGCCCGCAAGATCACACATGCGACAAAACCCATCTCATTGTCATCGTTTTTAGGGCGCACTACCTCGGGAAAGACAAGCCCCAAGCACGGGACGAATCATCAAGAATTCATGGCATTGCGTCGATGCCATTTTCCATGTCACTGGGCATGTCATCGGGTGGCTCTAGGCACGCAGGACAAGACCCACGCCCAGGGGGGGTCGCCGACCACTCCCCCCCTAAAGAGACATTTATGCATTTCCAGCTATTCCACCAGGAAACATCAAAAGTGACGAGGAGACATACTGAGGGGTTTAGACCACCCTAAGGGCACCGCAGTGCATGAAAGACAACACGGGTTGCCCTAAAAGAGCTATGAAACCATAGGAAGGGCCACCGACGTGACCCCTTAGGCACATGAAGGCCGCCGACACGTCATGACATCCGTCCCGCGTCTCGTCCATCACCGCAGAGAAGACACGCCCCATGTCCAGAGCGGGTCCTCACGCATGAAATGAATTATCTTTAGGCGGTCATTGTCATTACATACCGTACCCAACAACATATGACAAACCCCACCACGTCGTCCTTCCTTGCAAGGCACACCGCATCCTCCAAGGCAAGCCCCGATGCCCCTTCAAATCGTCCCACTCGGGTGGCGTTGTCTCCACGTGATTGTCAGTACGTCGGACCTGACATGCGACGCACCCCGGCTCATTGTCATCACTTTTATGGCGCATTACCTCAGACAAGACAAGCCCCAAGCACCGTATGAATCCTCAAGCTTTCATGGATTTGTCTGGAGGCCATTTTTCCATGTCCGTGGGCATGTCACTAGGTGGCTCTGGGCACGCAGGACAAGACCCACGCCCAGGGGGGGTCGCCGACCACTCCCCCCCTAAAGAGACATTTATGCCTTTCCAGCTGTCCCACCAGGAAACATCAGCACTGACGAGGAGACATACTGGAGGGTTTAGACAACCCTGTGGGCACCACAGCGCATGAAAGTCAACACGTGTTGCCCTAAAAGATATATGAAACCGTAGGAACAGCCACCGATGTGACCCCTTAGGCACATGAAGGCCGCCGACACGTAGTAGCATTCATCCCGGGTAGCGTCCAACACCGCCGAGAAGACAGGCCCCATGTCCAGAGAGGGTCCTCACGCATGAAATGAATTCTCTTTAGGTGGTCATTGTCATTACATACGGGACACGACAACAGATGACAAACCCCACCGCAACGTCCTTCCTTTCAAGGCACGCCACACGCACCAAGACGGGCCTCGAGGCCCCTTCAAATCGTCTCACTCGGATGCCATTGTCTGGACACGACTGTCAGTCCGCAGGATCACACATGCGACAAACCCCATCTCATTGTCATCGTTTTTAGGGCGCACTACCTCGGGCAAGACAAGCCCCAAGCACGAGACGAATCATCAGGAATTCATGGCACTGCGTCGATGCCATTTTCCATGTCACTCGGCATGTCATTGGGTGGCTCTAGGCACGCAGGACAAGACCCACGCCCAGGGGGGGTCGCCGACCACTCCCCCCCTAAAGAGACATTTATGCATTTCCAGCTATACCACCAGGAAACATCAACAGTGACGAGGAGACATACTGATGGGTTTAGACCACCCTAAGGGCACTGCAGTGCATGAAAGACAACACGGGTTGCCCTAAAAGAGCTATGAAACCATAGGAAGGGCCACCGACGTGACCCCTTAGGCACATGAAGGCCGCCGACACGTCATGGCATCCGCCCCGCGTCTCGTCCATCACCGCAGAGAAGACACGCCCCATGTCCAGAGCTGGTCCTCACGCCTCAAAGGAATTATCTTTAGGCGGTCATTGTCAATACATACCGTACCCAACAACATATGACAAACCCCACCACGTCGTCCTTCCTTGCAAGGCACACCGCATCCACCAAGGCAAGACCCGAGGCCCCTTCAAATCGTCCCACTCGGATGGCGTTGTCTCCACGTGATTGTCAGTACGTCGGACCTGACACGCGACGCACCCCGGCTCATTGTCATCACTTTTATGACGCATTACCTCAGACAAGACAAGCCCCAAGCACCGTACGAATAATCAAGCTTTCATGGATTTGTCTGGAGGTCGTTTTTCCATGTTCGTGGGCATGTCACTGGGTGGCTCTGGGCACGCAGGACAAGACCCACGCCCAGGGGGGGTCGCCGACCACTCCCCCCCTAAAGAGACATTTATGCATTTCCAGCTGTCCCACCAGGAAACATCAGCACTGACGAGGACACATACTGATGGGTTCAGACAACCCAATGGGCACCACAACGCATGAAAGACAGCACGTGTTGCCCTTAAAGAGCTACGAATCCATACGAACAGCCACCAAAGTGACCCCTTAGGCACACGAAGGCCGCCGACACGTCATGGCATCCGTCCCGGGTATCATCCAACACCGCCGAGAAGACAGGACCCATGTCCAGAGCGGGTCCCCGCGCATGAAATGAATTATCTTTAGGCGGTCATTGTCTTTACATTCCGAACACAACAACATGTGACAAACCCCACCTCGACGTCCTTCCTTTCAAGAAACGCCGCATGCACCAAGACGGGCCCCGAGACCCCTTCAAATCGTCTCACTCGGATGCCATTGTCTGAACGCGACTGTCAGTCCGCAGGATCTCGAAGGCGACAAACACCATCCCATTGTCATCGTTTTTATGGCGCACTACCTCGGGCAAGACAAGCCCCAAGCACGGGACGAATCATCAGGCATTCATGGCATTACATCGATGTCATTTTGCATGTCAATGGGCATCACATTGGGTGGCTCTAGGCACGCACGACAAGACCCACGCCCGGGGGGGTCGCCGACCACTCCCCCCCTAAAGAGACATTTATGCATTTCCAGCTATTCCACCAGGAAACATCAACACCGACGAGGAGACATACTGATGGGTTTAGACCACCCTGAGGGCAGGGCAACGCCTGAAAGGCAACACGTGTTGCCCTAAAAGAGCTATGAAACCATAGGAAGGGCCACCGACGTGACCCCTTAGGCACATGAAGGCCGCCGACACGTCATGGCATCCGTCCCACGTATCGTCCATCACCACAGCGAAGACACGCCCCATGTCCAGAGCGGGTCCCCACGCATGAAAGGAATTCTCTTTAGGCGGTCATTGTCATTACATACCGGACCCAACAACATATGACAAACCCCACCTCATTGTCCTTCCATTCAAGGCACACCGCATCCACCAAGGCAAGCCCTGAGGCCCCTTCAAATCCTCTCACCCGGATGGCGTTGTCTCCACCTGATTGTCAGTACGGAGGACCTGACACGCGACGAAACCCGGCTCATTGTCATCACTTTTATGGCGCACTACCTCGAACAAGACAAGCCCCAAGCACCGGACGAATCATCAAGCTGTCTTTGCTTTGTCCGGAGGCTGTTTTTCCATGTCCGTGGGCATGTCACTGGGTGGCTCTGGGCACGCAGGACAAGACCCACGCCCAGGGGGGGTCGCCGACCACTCCCCCCCTAAAGAGACATTTATGCATTTCCAGCTGTCCCACCAGGAAACATCAGCACTGACGAGGAGACATACTGATGGGTTTAGACAACCCTGTGGGCACCACAGCGCATGAAAGACAACACGTGTTGCCCTAAAAGAGATATGAAACCATAGGAACAGCCACTGATGTGACCCCTTAGGCACATCAAGGCCGCCGACACGTAGTAGCATTCGTCGCGGGTAGCATCCAACGCCGCCGAGAAGACAGGCCCCATGTCCAGAGCGGGTCCTCGCGCATGAAATGAATTCTCTTTAGGTGGTCATTGTCATTACATACGGGACACGACAACATATGAAAAACCCCACCTCGACGTCCTTCCTTTCAAGGCACGCCGCATGCACCAAGACGGGCCCTGAGGCCCCTTCAAATCGTCTCACTCGGATGCCATTGTCTGGACGCGACTGTCAGTCCGCAGGATCGCACATGCGACAAACCCCGTCTCATTGCCATCGTTTTTAGGGCGCACTACCTCGGGCAAGACAAGCCCCAAGCACGGGACGAATCATCAGGAATTCATGGCATTGCGTCGATGCCATTTTCCATGTCACTGGGCATGTCTGTGGGTGGCTCTCGGCACGCAGGACAAGACCCACGCCCAGGGGGGGTCGCCGACCACTCCCCCCCTAAAGAGACATTTATGCATTTCCAGCTATTCCACCAGGAAACATCAACACTGACGAGGAGACATACTGAGTGGTTTAGACCACCCAGAGGGAACCGCAGCGCATGAAAGGCAACACGTGTTGCCCTAAAAGGGCTATGAAACCATAGGAAGGGACACCGACGTGGCCCCTTAGGCACATGAAGGCCGCCGACACGTCATGGCATCCGTCCCGCGTATCGTCCAACACCGCCGAGGAGACAGGACCCATGTCCAGAGCGGGTCCTCACGCATGAAATGAATTCTCTTTAGGTGGTCATTGTCTTTACATACCGGACACAACAACATATGACAAACCCCACCTCAACGTCCTTCCTTTCAAGGCACGCCGCACGCACCAAGACGGGCCCCGAGGCCCCTTCAAATCGCCTCACTAGGATTCCATTGTCTGGACGCGATTGTCAGTCCGTAGGATCTCACAGGCGACAAACCCCACCCATCTCATTGTCATCGGTTTTATGGCGCACCACCTCGGGCAAGACAAGACCCTAGCACGGGAAGAATCATCAGGAATTCAGGGCATTGCGTCGATGCCATTTTCCATGTCACTGGGCATGTCATTGGGTGGCTCTAGGCACGCAGGACAAGACCCACGCCCAGGGGGGTCGCCGACCACTCCCCCCCTAAAGAGACATTTATGCATTTCCAGCTATCCCACCAGGAAACATCAACACTGACGAGGAGACATACTGATGGGTTTAGACCACCCTGAGGGCACCGCAGCGCATGAAAGACAACACGTGTTGCCCTAAAAGAGCTATGAAACCATAGGAAGGGCCACCGACGTGACCCCTTATGCACATGAAGGCCACCGACAAGTCATGGCATCCATCCCGCGTATCGTCGATCACCGCCGAGAAGACACGCCCCATGTCCAGAGCGGGTCCTCACTCATGAAAAGAATTCTCTTTAGGTGGTAATTGTAATTACATACAGGACCCAACAACATATGAAAAACCCCACCTCGACGTCCTTCCTTTCAAGGCACGTCGCATCCACCAAGACATGCCCCGAGGCCACTTCAAATCGTCTCACTCGGATGGCTTTGTCTCCACGCGATTGTCAGTTCGTCGGACCTGACACGCGACGAACCCCGTCTCATTGTCATCGCTTTTATGGGGCACTACCGCGGGCAAGACAAGCCCCAAGCACAGGAGGAATCATCTAGAGGCCATTTTTCCATGTCTGTGGGCATGTCACTGGGTGGCTCTGGGCACGCAGGACAAGACCCACGCCCAGGGGGGGTCGCCGACCACTCCCCCCCTAAAGAGACATTTCTGCATTTCCAGCTCTCCCACCAGGAAACATCAGCACTGACGAGGAGACATACTGAGTGGTTGAGACCACCCAGAGGGAACCGCAGCGCATGAAAGACAACACGTGTTGCCCTAAAAGAGCTATGAAACCATAGGAACGGCAACCGACGTGACCCCTTAGGCACGTGAAGGCCGCCGACACGTCATGGCATCCTTCCCGCGTATCGTCGACCACCGCCGAGAAGACAGACCCCATGTCCAGAGCGGGTCCTCACGCATGAAATGAATTCTCTTTAGGTGGTCGGTGTCGTTACATACCGAACCCAACAACATATGACAAACCCCAGCTCGGCGTCCTTCCTTTCAAGGCACCCCGCATCCACCAAGACAAGCCTCGAGGCCCCTTCAAATCGTCTCACTCGGATGGCATTGTCTCCACGCGATTGTCGGTACGTAGGACCTCACACGCGACGAACCCCGGCTCATTGTCAAAGCTTTTAAGGCGCACTACCCCGGAGAAGACAAGCCCCAAGCACCGGACGAATCATCACGCATTGATGGCATTGTCTAGAGGCCATTTTTCCATGTCCGTGGGCATGTCACTGGGTGGCTCGAGGCACGCAGGACAAGACCCACGCCCAGGGGGGGTCGCCGACCACTACCCCCCTAAAGAGACATTTATGCATTTACAGCTATCCCACCAGGAAACATCAGCACTGACGAGGAGACATACTGAGTGGTTTAGACCACCCAGAGGGCACCCCAGCTCATGAAAGACAACGCGAGTTGCCCTAAAAGAGCTATGAAACCATAGGAACGGCCACTGACGTGACCCCTTAGGCACATGAAGG